>NBNE01000304.1:0-26580 GCA_002215365.1 Phytophthora megakarya
GGCTACTACTCCGGATCCACATCGGATCCACCGGACCTTCGACCAAGAGTCCAAGATTCACGTACCCGGAACTGTTGTGCTGGAATACCCGCGCAGATCCGACATCCCCGAGTCCCCGCCAAGGAGATTCAAGCCTCACATCACTGCGCTTCTCGTGTGCGAATCCTCCCGCCGACAGGGTACACAAGGTGAGACCCCAGCGACCCCCCCCCGTGGTTATCGGAGTACTCCCTCCCCGCGGTCGGCGTCTGTGGCGAAGTGTGTACCAGCTTGGGGCCCGAATAAATTTCGGGTCCTGCTACACCACAATGGTGCGCGTGCCCGGATCTTTGGGTGACACCTAATATCACCGTGTGTCCCGTGAAGAAACGCATGTGAGCCAAGAATCGGGAGAAGAAGCGCCGACGGAAGTTGGATCACCGACGGCGGCGCTGAATGAAAGATCCACAATGCGACAGAGTGCTGGGAGTAAATCTGTCGATGGAAGAGGGGAAGATCGGAATTCGGATTTAGAAGAGAAACCTCGCCATCCTCCCCAGGTCTCTTCAGAGACCCCCGCGGATCATAACGCGAGTTGTAATCCGCCGGAAGAAGATCTAATTGTGAAAGCCAAACGACCTTCATCAATCACTTTCCCACCGGCCTCAGGTGCCAAGTCTAAGAAGAAGAAAGGGCACGCGGAAGAAACTCAAGGCACCTGGATCCGATGACGAGGTTCGTGCTGTTTTGAAGTCCACATGGACTCGATTCAAAATTGAGACTGCGTACAAGCGCACAGAGCTGCATGACTTCTTCGAGGAAGACCCTGCGACGAAGGCCATTAAGTCCGAGCTTCATGGATCCCTCACGGGACCGGTACTTGCTCCCGCGACAGTGACGAACAAACTCGACGCGGTGACGGATCTACTCCGGCTGCTGGAAGAGGCCGACCTCATGGCTGGGGCGTTCGACGCTGACAAACCCTTCAGTCTGGACGCCGATATGATCCGGATCTCGGCGACGTCCCTCTTCGATCGACTGAAGCCACTCGTCGGTGAGCGATCGCCCTCGAAGAATTTGGCAGTCCAGGCCGAGCAGATCCACTCCCCCAAGTACCAGACTGGATCTTCACAGTACGCCTCCGCGACGTCCGAAGCTGGATCCGACGGTTCAGCCGAACCAAAGCGTATGTCCCTTGGTCCCTCGGGTGCTGCAATGCTGTAGGCCCGGTCCACGCCTGCCCTGAATGGATCCACAGTAGATCCAACGGCAGTGTCTTCTGCACAGCTAGCGGGGCCTGGGCTTCAAACGGATCCGCTTCACGAGTCGACTGGCCGCCTGGAAACCTACTTCCAGGAAGCCATGGGGCGATTCCTGCGGGAACGTCAGATGGTTGCCGAGCCACGGACGACAAAGACGTCACCTGCCAACCATGGGGCGCATGACGTGGAGATCGAATCGGTCGGGTCAGGAGACCTCCGATCTGAGCACTGGGAATACGATCCTGATGATATGGGCGCGACAGCACCTCGGCGTACGGCAACGGTGACCGCCTCGGCGACCGCGGCCGGATCCGCGCTGATCCAACGTGTGCGGATCTCTACAAACTCAGCACTGAATGAATTCTCTAGTAAATACAACGATAAGGAGAAAGCCAGAGTATGGATTACCAAAGTCAAGTCAGCGTTCACGAGAGACCAGTGTTCGGATGAAGAAAAGTGCATAACCTTTGCGGATCTGCTGACGGGACCAACCAGGAACCGGTTCAGACAGCTGGGTCGGACGACATGAGCACGATGGAGGGATCTTCTTCTAGCCTTCAAGTCGCAATACTTTGGGCAAGGTGTTTCGATAGCGTGGCCGTATTACCACGCGCGCAAACGTTCGGACGAGACACCACTGGAGTACCTTCACCGCCTAAATGTGGCGGGAATGCGCGCCAGAGTCAAGGTCAAGGACGGGGATGCCAAAGCACGCCGCGAACATGTCGAGCACTTCGTGGAAACCATGGGCGCTCTGGAGCTAGCTGATCAGCTGACGTTGTTGCGCCTGGAGGATGCGGATCAACTGGAAGAGGTACTGCGTCCGCGCGATCGTGCGGAAGTCCCGCCAGAAGAAGTCGATCGGATCCAACAAATACCGCACGAAGACACCGACTCCGACCAAGCCGGCGGCTGTACATGTCGTGCAGGTCCAAGTCTCAGACTCGGGGTCTGATTCGGACTCGGCCGAACCAGTATCCGGATCCGAAGGTGGACTGCGCCGCGCGTTCGCCGGCGCAGTTAGCGAACAGACTCTAGCGGTTCACCACCAGGATCCGCCCCAACCTTTGAATCCTGACCAACAAGGACAACGCTACGTGGCTCCCAGTCATTAGGATCACGGATCCCGCTTCGCGTAAGAAGATCAATGTTGTTCCCATTGTGGATCCCGGAAGCATTCGGACCTTAGGTGCTGGAAACGTTTGACCTGCCAAAAGTGCGGCAAGAAAGGTCACCCGTCAGATCGCTTCTTCTTCGTGTGCCGCGGCTGGGGACAGCTACACGATCACGGCAAGTGTCAGATGGAGGAGTTCTACAACTTGACCCGTCAATGGTTTAATCCCAAAAAGCATCCAGGGCTCTTACCTGAAGCAGCCGAAAAGATGTTAAACTAAGCCATTTGCCGGGTTTGAATCCGGTACGAGCCGAGCGTTCTACAGCATGCACATATGCATTTGTGGCAAGACAATCGAGGAATCACGTCAGCGCCAAGCAAGCAGGTATATTCGGTAATACACGTAGTTTACAAGATGTGCGTACAGCCATGGTTGGAAGCCTCCGCCCTGCAAACGACTATCAACGATCCGAGGTCGCTATGATCTTGGATCTGATGCCCGGGGAATCACGAGGATACCGGAAGAACCACGTGCCCGGCAAACACTTCAAACAGGCGAAGACTAGCTGCAAGATCAACAATGCCAAGTCCGTGGTGATGCTTGACTCTGGATCCGAGGTGTCGATTATTGACGCCACTTTTGCTCGTAAGGTTGGATCCTACATAGACACAAGTCAGAATCAAGAATGCATCGGTATTGGTGAGAAGTTGTACGTTGTGACGGGGGGGAGCGCGGATCAAGCTTATCCTGGCTGGATCCTTGGTGTACTTCCTTGATGTGTGGGTCCGTGACGATCTGCCGCCCGACTACCAAGCCTTCCTCGGCATGGATTACATGGCCCCAGCCCGGATCCGGTTAGATCTCGGTGACGGATCCATGTGCTTGCCCGACGAGATCAAGATCCCGCTTCAGGGGCAGCGATAGCTCTTCAGCGATCGCGATCGCCCTCTATTGATCGTCCAACACGTCAAGATTGACGTGGGTGAATCTTTCGAGCTTCCACTGCGTCTGCACCTGTCGGATCAAGAGAAGTGATGGTAATGAGAGGCAAGTAGTGGGTGCCAACGCTAACGCAGGGCCCAGGCCGGATCCGCTACATACAACTTACCAACATTGGTGAGACGAGTGTGATCCTGCAGCGGGACGAGCGGATCGGCATGTGGTTGACAGGGGATCATGTCCCTCGCCAACCAGGCTTCGTCTCCCTTGGATCCAGGCGGTACGCGGAGTGGCAAAACCCCGTACTCAGTGCCACCACTGAAACGCCCCCAACTGTGCCCCCGCCAGAACCTTGGATGCTTGATCCCGCCGTGGATCGGCCGGAATACCGAACTCCCGAGAGGATCTTGGAGCGAACAACAACCGCAGCAGTGTCGAAGTTTACTGTGGATCCCCTAGTACAAGGATCCACCCCAAGATCTGCCGTGGATACGAATCAAAATGGTAGAGTTGAGGATCGGCAGCACTTCCCAGGCTATGTGTATAGTAAGGGCGGACCAAGTGGCAACACGCAATGCGACAAGAGAGATGGGACATCTGTTGAACCTGTCTATGTGCATAGAGTGGACGGATCTGTTTGCACGTTCGCAAGAAATGCACGCCAACGATGCACGGCAGTCAATTAGCACGAGCGTCATGGCGTACCTCGAAGACGGGAAGGCTGCAGGGCCGCACGGACCAGATGTCCCTTGTAGCCCAGATCATGGGGCGTCTGATGGCGTGCGACACAACACCGCCCGACTTCTGGGAACTGAGATATATACACCGCCGTTGAGGGCTCGCCTTACGGCTGTCTCATGCGCTCGAAGGCATTTGTGTGAACCGTCGCCTGATTCTGGACTGATTCCAGAAACTGATACCGAACTTAGGCGGGATCTTACACCGACACTTCCAGCAGTGAAATACGGTGGAAGCGAAGTGCCAAGGCGCAGGAAGGCCGCTGCCTCACCGGAGGACTCAAGTACACACCTGACAACCGCGCAAGGCACAACGGATGTACCTGACGGTGGCGAAGGTGTTAATATACATGGATCCTGTGACACGCGTGCTGGTGCCGACGGATGCGGATCCGCCGCAGGCGATAACAGGATCGAAGTGATGCTGGACTCAAGGACGTCTCCAGCCACCCCGGCAACTCGAGCGACGGATCAACTTGTTTCCCGAGGAACCCTGGAAGAAGCCCCAGCTGCCGCAAGTGTTTTGAAGGATGTGGAGTCTGTGGAAGTGGCGGAAGTCGAATACGCCCCTATGCCGGCGCTGGATCCGCTATCGAAGGACTTCCAGGTATCAAGATGCGATCGAGCCACAGAGCCAGACTCTGAGGTAGCTCATCATGGTAAACAAGCTGATGCTATCGATCACGTGGAATCCTTCAAAGACTATGGAGCTGGATCTGCCGTGCTGGATCCGATGTCGGTCGATGATGGAGGATCCGGTGAAGATCAAGCTAGAGATCCGTATCCTGGATACGGTCCGAAGGCGGATCCCGCTGCTGTGATTAGTTTCAATCCAGTGAAGCGTCATGAAGGCTGAGGTGTTGGATCCGTCACGAGATTCGTCATCCCAGTGCCGGATCCGAGGTTGAAGGATCTTGAAGAACATGGCGCCGGATCCACTGCGGATCCCAGCATGGAAGTGCCGAATCCGAACTCAGGAAGCCACGACACGTTGCGTATAAGATTGGATCCTGATATGCGACCGCACGACGAAGACTGTAAGACTGGGTCCACCTCGAATCCGGACGTGCAAGTGTCGGATCCTGAGCCTGAAAGGTTCAAGACCCCTTTTAAGAGTCAAGATCCGGCCCCAGATCCAAGCAAAGAGACTTGTCACCACGATGGAGGTGCAGTGCACGCCGAAGACTACGACGGTGATTTGGCTGTGCTCCCAGAAGTGACCGCCACTACGGCCGAAGTCCGGATCCAGGATCTCCACGTCGGAGATCCTGAGGCGAACCCACCAGAAGAGATCCAGCGGTTGGTTGACATCATTTGGGATCAGCGACACTTGCTCATCGGGAAGGGCAATGCCTTACCCACGGCTACTGTTGGTGCTGTGTGTGACATCGACGTCGGCGACGCGAAGCCGATCGCGCAACGCGTGCGCAAGGTGGCCCCGCAGTATCGTGAGAAGTCCTCGGATCTGATTAAAGGCCTCATTTCGGCCAGGAGTATCCAGGTCTCTACATCGCCATGGGCTTCACCGATTGTGGCAATTATCAAGAAGAATGGTGTTGACATACGAGTGTGTATTAATTACGGGTTAGTCAACTACCTGACGAGGTTGATGGTTTATCCCATGCCTTTGATCAACGATCTTCTCGAAGGCTTGGACGCAGTGCTATGGTAATGCTCTCTGGATATGGCCAGTGGTTTGTGGGTGGTGTCAATGACGGATCGCGCCCGCGCGATCTTTGCGTTCATCACTCCCTTCGGACTATTTTGAGAAGAATCGTATGCCCTTCGGTCTTAAGAACGCACCACAGATCTACCAGCGGCTGTTGGATAACGCACTGTATGGATTCTTACGGACCCCTCCAACCACGGGTCATCGATCCGAGATGGATATGTTCCAAGTCGGCCATCCCGAAGATCGGGGACAACCGTCCGTGCTTGGACGTCGATCCTACATCGACGACATCTTCGTAGCCGCGGGATCCTGGGATCACCTGTGTGAACGTGTGACGCTACTGTTGGAGGCCTGCAACAAATGGAATTTGTCGATAAGTGTGGAGAAAAGCTTTTGGGGTTTGCGCAAGGTCGACTACCTTGGACACAGAGTCTCGGATGAAGGACTGGAGGCACACCCGAAGAATCTTAAGGTGTTGACGCACCTCCCCTTCTCAAAGTCACTTCGAGCGATGCAACCATTCCTCGGCAGTCTGAATTACTACAGTCGGTTTGTTGAAGACATGGCGATATATGCGTCGGTGCTGTATGAGTTAAGAGAGGTGGACTTTGCAGAAACAAGGGACAGTGGTCGGATCCAAGGTTGCGGGAAACAACATACGCTGGAGGCAGCCAAGGATCCATCGGATCCGGGCCCGAGACAGTGCGCAGGGGCAGCAGGTCCAGACGATTCTAAGGGTTCGGACCGGGAGTCGACAGATCCTGAAGAAATGGGGATCGGACCCAAGAGGATCCGCGCAGAAGAAGCTTTCGCAACGCTGAAAGCCAATATCGCGACTACGCCGATCCTCCAACACTTTGATCCAAGTAAGCAACCGGAGGTGTTTGTTTATGCAAACGAGTGGGATATATCAGCTTCTTTTATGCAGGATCACGACGGCACTTACATGCCGGTGATGTTCACTAGTCGAACGTTGAAGCAAAATGAGCTGAATTACGGTGTCGTGGAGAAAGAAGTGCTAGCGTTGCTACGTATGTTGGATCTGGGATACTCTATGTCGATTGGCAAAGCGATCAAGGTACTGACGCGCCATTCGACGTTAGCTTCGTTGTTCAAGTCGGCCGGATTGGAAGGGCAACTCAGCCAATGGGCTGCCCTACTGTCACCTTGGTCGATTGAAGTGACGAGGTGTTCTAAAGGCGAAGACGAGATCCTAGGGGCGTTGGCCGCCAGTATTACGCCGTGATCCGAAGTAGATCAAGCCCTGGCTGCTATTGTGCCAAGGAAGGAACCTAGGAGAGCAATCACGGCTCCAGTGCCTACGGTCCGTGCCGACGAAAAACGGCTTGTAGCGAGCTTCGACGGATCCGCCCGTGTGAAGAGGGGTGGAGGAGTCTGTAGTGCAGTGATCTGGAAGTTACCCGAGTGGACGGTGGTCAAAGGCGTCTCACGCTACGCTGACCATCTGACGGTCAATGAGGAAGAGTACAGTGGTTTGTTGTTATGCTTCGACCTCCTTGAAGGGGCGGATCGTCATTTGTGGTGAATCCAACCTGGTGATCCGCCAGATGCGAGGTGAAATAGACTGCAAGGCGCCAAGCCTGACGGTATTGCCCCAGAAGGCGCAAAGTCGCCTCCGCGAGTGGCCAGTGCACGATCTTGTGCAGGTCAAGCGGGAATGGAACGCAAGCGCCGACGGTCTGGCCAGTGCAGTCCTGCAGCGAGAAAGCGGAGTCCGAGTGAAGGGCCAATCGGATCTGGAAGATCTGATCACCTTGAATAGGCTGGACGAGATCCTGATCCCTGTTTCATACGCAACTACAGCTCAGATCAACGCGGTGACTAGGCGCTCTAAGAAAAGGGTCCAGAAGCCAACCATGCTAGACTCAGAAGTGGTGCAACAGCTACGTGTGGATAGGATCCGCCAGGCGTAGGACGAAGAAGTCTGAATCGCCAACCTCAAGAAGTATTTGCGAGGAGAGGTAGAGGATCATACCCGAAAAGAAGTCAAGACCGCTGGCAACATCGCCGCCCATTTTGAGACGGAAGACAAGGATCTGCTGTACTATTGTGCTCCATCAGACAAGACAGAAGCGGAAATAGACGGGCTGCTCTGATTGGTGGTGCCCGAAACGCTGCAGGACGATGTCACGCATCATTACGACGTCAGTTTGGAAGGGGGCATCAAGGGATCAACAGGACTTACCGCAGGATCTGGAATCATTTCTACTGGCGTGGTCTCTTTAGATCGGTGCAGAAGCTGGTCGGCGAGTGCGTAGACTGAGAGACTGGCAAAGGGCGACCCACCATCCGTGGCGGTTCGCCCGGCAACATGCAGGGGAAACACCCTTTCCAGATCATAGCCATGGATCACATATCATCCTTGCCAAAGTCGAAGAAAGGGAACACAGAACTGTTGATATGGGTGGATTTATTCACAGGCTACGTGGTCACTAAAGCTAACAACTCGAGAACCGCGCAGTCGATTGAGGAGGCATACGAGGAGAGTGTGTTCAGATCTTTCGGTGCCTGGGAAGTGATCCGCCATGATCGTGAGCCTGCCTTGATGGCTGACGTCTACCGAGCGTTCAATCGGATCCTTGGTCAGAAGCAGAAGGCTACAGTGGCCTACAGGCCTCAAGCCAACGGCAAGGCCGAGCGAATGGTTCAAACAGTCACACGGGCGGTCAAGATGTACGTCCAAGACGAGGGCAAACATGACTGGGACGAGTATGTAGAGCGTCTGCCTCATACATTGAACACGGCATATGACCGGATCTGAGGGGATACAACTTGCTATCTACGGCGTGGATGGGATCCCAAGACCACGTTAGAGGCACCACTTCAAGCGGGCAACACTGGACACCGAGATGCGAATCCTCGCCGATGGAGGTACAAGATCCAACGCCACTATCAGCAAGGCAGATCCGAGGTGAACGCCCGTCTGAAGAAGGCGATCGCAGATAGAGCAGAACAGCACAATGAAGGAGTGGATCCTCACCCAATTGCGGCAGGATCCCAGGTGTGGTTATTCCTTGATCGGGTGAAGGTAGGCTAAGCAAAGAAGTTGGCGCATCAATGGCATGGCCCTTTCCGCGTGTCAGAGCTAGTGGGAGATTACGCCGCTCGGCCGGAAACCAAGGGGACGGACTACCATCTCTTCCCGGTGGTGCACGAGTCGAAGCTGAAGCCGGTGAAGACTTTCCCGGATCGCCCCACGGAGGATCTGACTGTCGATGAGTCGAATCACCTGGATTTCGACGAGACCCTGTTGCCTGAAGACAGCTGGGATCGCGAACTTGACGATGATGAATATGAGGTCGAGAGGATCCTGGATATGCGTTCAGGTCGTAAGATCCGATATGGACGGACTCTGCGGGAGTTCCAGGTGAAATGGGTCGGATATGATCAGCCCACCTGGGTTGACGAAGTGGATCTGAACTGTGGTGCCCTGATGGCGGAGTTCCTGAGAGACCGATCCAAGAGGAACCGTTTTCAAGCGATGCAATCGCACGATGAGGCGTAGAGTGGTGGTGGATCCGTACTGGTGGGATGGTCATCAGTGCAAAGACGTTGGTAGAAGACATGCGGGAAGGCCGAATACTTAAGGTGGAGGTGGATCCCGACTGGGCAAATTCGTTGCCGGGTTGGGAGGAGCTGGAGATAGTCTGCAGGGAGGCTGCACGACTAGAAGGAGGCGGATCCCCTCCCAGCGAGTTGGCCGCTGGGTCTGGATATATTGGAGAAAGATGTGTGGGGAGGCCACATGTCTAATCGAGAAGGAGGTTTGTGCGTGAATAACCAGCAACCGAAGGAGATTGTGGGTAGATCAGACCGAATCGAATCCGAGATCTAACCCACAAATTGGATGGGATCCGTGGATTGGGTCCTAATATTGGATCCGAAGGCGAATGATGACATGAGAAAAAACTGAATTACGGTGGATAAGAGGGATTCAAGAGGTTACGAAGAAGAACTACGCCAAGGCAGAATTTGAAGAAGTCATCGCACTGGACCGGATCATTTAAAGTACGACTTGAGTCATGCCGGGAGCGAACTTCATGCGTAAGCGCTCGACTTGGTACGACGGGTGGGCGTTACGAACGGATCGGAAGTGGTTACGATAAGCACCAGATTTATCGCAGTCAACCAAAGCTGCATGAAGGTCGACCGGGGGGCATGTCCAGTCGCGATTGCTTCACGCCCAGGGTACCACGTAGTATCATCCGTCTGCTGTGGGAAGCGCATGAAGCGCGAATCCAGCAGAAGATCCAAATCACAACATCCAGTCCGGCCTGCCAAAGCAATTACCCGCTCTTCGAAGACGCGGAACTTCTCTCGAGCGTGAGATCCACGATTCTTGCGCGACCTATAGAACGTCGTCCACCAAGAATCCGTTTGCTTCATGGCCTTCGTGATCAGGAAAGCGTGAGTCGCTTCCCACAGAGCCTGCCGGTGGTCATCTTCCCAAGCGTCATAGAGACTCAAGATCTCACGAATTCCTGTCGACATTACCTGGCCAAAGGTAAGAGGCACCAGATCCGATCTGTGAAGAACCTCCCACGGACGTAGGGAGTAAAGCGCTTTCACGTTTGCCCTCGTCAGCAGACTGGGGACAAACTTGGGGGCAGGCTTGGATCGGCGAACACGTGCTGGAAACATCCATCCAGGAGTCAGGATCTTGCTGTCCAAGATCGCCCACGGAGTTACGGTTGCCAGTGAAAAGCTTCCATGTATCGGATCCCAAGGGATGAGATTCGGGGGGGGAGGGCGCGAGGTTCACGCAGCCCCGGAATGAAATCAGCTTCGGGGCCGTATAGCTGAAGCAAAGCATCACTACCCGTAGAAAGATGCTCAGCCAGGGTTGGATCTATTTCGCCTTGGGGACCCTGCTCCTCATCGGGATCGGGGGACCCGGATCCAATTACGATTGGGTCCGTGGTCGATCCATCGACACTGAACTGGCGACGTCGGCGAGCGTCTGATCGAGAACGCGCTTGTGCCATACGCATCTCCTCGTCGTCGAATGTAATATCCGAGTCTTCGACGGGGACAGAATGACTGCCTGAGTCTGGCGGGGTGCTTGCATCAGCTTCGCCATCAGAAGTGTCTGGGGAGTTCCCATCGTCAGCACCGTCGAATGAGTCCGGGGCCTCCGGATGTTCGTCCCCAACGGGCGGATCCGCAGAGGATCCTGATCTTCGAGAACATCGACGGCCACCTCTGGATCGTCAGAGTCGCTGGGATCCGTCCCAGCGTCTGAAAACTCGTAGTCGTCGTCTTCCTCACCATCATCCACCCAGGTGGAGATAGCTAGACGATCAATGGGCGAAGTGGGAGAAGTCCCCTTTTCTTGTGCAGTGGGATCCGTGGATCACGGCGTGGATCGCGACTTCTTACTGGGGCGATCGTATCCGGTTGGATCAAATCCCCTCGGATCGGATCCCGCTGATCCATCCCGAGTTCGCTTCAAAGAGACTGGGGCGAAACCCGGGAGAACTGTGGACGCGATGGTGGCCAGGCGATCCAGAGCTGAGTCTCTCTCGCCCACAACAACCTCGTACCCCGTCTGCAAGCCCTGGTGTTCGAACACCAGAGAATCTTGCTCGGCCACCAAGTCCTCGAACCCCCCGCGCATGTGGATGTAGGCGTTTTGAATATCGGCGATCTTGTTGAGATAATCGCGCTGGACCGCCTTACACCCGTCATGCGAACTAGCCGCAGCACTGTCGCGAGCTTTGAGAGCATCTTCTCGGTCTTGGGTCGCAGTATCACGTTCTTCGACCAGGCGGCGGATCTCATCTTGTGCCGCTTCTTGGGTACTCTGGTAATCATGTTCCAGATCCGCCACCTTGGTTTGGGCCTGATGTAGCTTCTGCTCAACAGCACGGTAGGCATCATCATGATCCTTACATGCTTACGTACTTCGACTTGAAGCTATCACGAATTCGTACGGTTTGGTCGTACTTCTTCCGCAGATCCATATGCGCGTCTTGAAGGCTAAGGAGGGTGTCGGCAGCTCGAGCACAATCGCGCTCTAACCCGGTGGCCCGACCTAGATCGGCTGCTGCAGCCGTCTCGGCTTCTTTATGCCGCTGAACGGCACGATCCTGCTCTTGGCGAATAGAGTCCCGACAGCTTCGTACCCTCGTCAGATCCTTCTCCAGCTCTCCGATGGGCTCGCTACGAGTGTGGATTTTGAGGCGCAAGCCATCCACAGTCTCACCAGAACGGACGGAGCTCGCCTCATCGTGACTCTGCTACAATTCTTCACGAAGCCGGGCGAGTGTACGCTCCAAGTGCTCGATCTGGATCTGTTGCTTCAAAAGGTTTGTGCCTCATAAAAGTCGCGCACCGCCCGAGCTTGATCACAAGCTTCTTCGGCTTCCGAATACCGCCCTTCCGCGGTTTGAATGTCGTTCGCTAGCTTGTTGGCTTGAAACATGACCCGCTCGATTTCATGGCGGGCATTGAGCAGCTCCCCAGCCACTCCGTGGACCACGGCCTCAGTGGGACTTGTACCGACAGTGATATGGCGCTCCAGCTCGGCTGCGTAAGTCTGGAGCCGGATGTACGCGTCCGTCGTCATAGTTTCCAGCTCGGTATACCGCACGCGGAGTGTATCCAGTTGTTGTGGTTCGTCGCGTTGCCGATCGACAAGTTGCACCGCCTCGGATTCACGCTGGACCGCCTGGCGAAGACGACCTTGGGATACATCATAGCGATGTTGTACGAAGTCCACGAACCCTTGCATTCGGTCCCAGCGAGGCTGAAGCAGCCCATGAAGCTCTTCGTTGTGACGCCGCGCAGCCGTGAGATCGCGTATGGCGCATTGGAAACCATCGAGGAGGGAGTCATAGGACCCAACCATATCCTGGAGCGACAACGCAGCAGCACGTACCGGATCCAGATCCACCACAAACGGAGTTTGGGCAATAGAGGGATCGGACGGCGCATGGTCGCAGTGAGCGCACGGCGGAGGGGCACCCGGTGCCCGACCTTGGCCACTGAATACTGCTTGGTTTGAAGAAGGTCGATCAGACGAGGACCCAGATCCAGCAGGACGAGAGGTGTTGTTGTCTAAAGGGACAGGTTGCCGGTAGTCGCCATGGAGCTTGGAGCAAGAACAGCTTGTCACGGAAATGAACGGAGAAGGAGGGGAGAATGCCAGCAGTGGGGATGTCAGAGATTGTTAACGGTGGTACGCGGCGATGTCGTTGATCAACATCGTCCCTGTCCCAGGGGCGATTGTGGTATTACGCGATGCGGATCGGATGGGAATGGATCCGGCAGTTGACTATCGTGACTAGCCATGCAGACAAGACAGCCAGAGGTCCAGCACAGGGTCAGCTGTGGGACATGCATATGGATCGGGAACCACGGGTGTGGGCAGGGATTCCGATGGATTCGGATCCGTAACCATGGGTACGGATCCATAACCCAGGATCCATATCCAGGATACGGATTCGTAACCTGGATCCAGTATCCAACCGTATGACGTTAACGAGGCAACGGGTGTCTGTGAGCCAGATACGAGGGGGATCGTAGTAAGGATGGGAAGCTAGGAATGGCCTAAACATAGAGGAGAGTCGGTTTTGCTTCGAAGTGCACAAGTGATTGTTAGTATTGGGATTGAGTATTGGCCCATACTATACTCAAGTGTATTCCCCCTAGTACTACGTGACAGCCAGCTAGATTCACTTGGCTAGCGACTACCCTCCGGTTCTCAACCCCCTAAAGACCCCGCTATTGGAAGCAGTCAAGCAGCGTAAAAGACATATATACACCCCCAACAAGGCTACTACTCCGGATCCACATCGGATCCACCGGACCTTCGACCAAGAGTCCAAGATTCACGTACCCGGAACTGTTGTGCTGGAATACCCGCGCAGATCCGACATCCCCGAGTCCCCGCCAAGGAGATTCAAGCCTCACATCACTGCGCTTCTCGTGTGCGAATCCTCCCGCCGACAGGGTACACAAGGTGAGACCCCAGCGACCCCCCCCCGTGGTTATCGGAGTACTCCCTCCCCGCGGTCGGCGTCTGTGGCGAAGTGTGTACCAGCTTGGGGCCCGAATAAATTTCGGGTCCTGCTACACCACAATGGTGCGCGTGCCCGGATCTTTGGGTGACACCTAATATCACCGTGTGTCCCGTGAAGAAACGCATGTGAGCCAAGAATCGGGAGAAGAAGCGCCGACGGAAGTTGGATCACCGACGGCGGCGCTGAATGAAAGATCCACAATGCGACAGAGTGCTGGGAGTAAATCTGTCGATGGAAGAGGGGAAGATCGGAATTCGGATTTAGAAGAGAAACCTCGCCATCCTCCCCAGGTCTCTTCAGAGACCCCCGCGGATCATAACGCGAGTTGTAATCCGCCGGAAGAAGATCTAATTGTGAAAGCCAAACGACCTTCATCAATCACTTTCCCACCGGCCTCAGGTGCCAAGTCTAAGAAGAAGAAAGGGCACGCGGAAGAAACTCAAGGCACCTGGATCCGATGACGAGGTTCGTGCTGTTTTGAAGTCCACATGGACTCGATTCAAAATTGAGACTGCGTACAAGCGCACAGAGCTGCATGACTTCTTCGAGGAAGACCCTGCGACGAAGGCCATTAAGTCCGAGCTTCATGGATCCCTCACGGGACCGGTACTTGCTCCCGCGACAGTGACGAACAAACTCGACGCGGTGACGGATCTACTCCGGCTGCTGGAAGAGGCCGACCTCATGGCTGGGGCGTTCGACGCTGACAAACCCTTCAGTCTGGACGCCGATATGATCCGGATCTCGGCGACGTCCCTCTTCGATCGACTGAAGCCACTCGTCGGTGAGCGATCGCCCTCGAAGAATTTGGCAGTCCAGGCCGAGCAGATCCACTCCCCCAAGTACCAGACTGGATCTTCACAGTACGCCTCCGCGACGTCCGAAGCTGGATCCGACGGTTCAGCCGAACCAAAGCGTATGTCCCTTGGTCCCTCGGGTGCTGCAATGCTGTAGGCCCGGTCCACGCCTGCCCTGAATGGATCCACAGTAGATCCAACGGCAGTGTCTTCTGCACAGCTAGCGGGGCCTGGGCTTCAAACGGATCCGCTTCACGAGTCGACTGGCCGCCTGGAAACCTACTTCCAGGAAGCCATGGGGCGATTCCTGCGGGAACGTCAGATGGTTGCCGAGCCACGGACGACAAAGACGTCACCTGCCAACCATGGGGCGCATGACGTGGAGATCGAATCGGTCGGGTCAGGAGACCTCCGATCTGAGCACTGGGAATACGATCCTGATGATATGGGCGCGACAGCACCTCGGCGTACGGCAACGGTGACCGCCTCGGCGACCGCGGCCGGATCCGCGCTGATCCAACGTGTGCGGATCTCTACAAACTCAGCACTGAATGAATTCTCTAGTAAATACAACGATAAGGAGAAAGCCAGAGTATGGATTACCAAAGTCAAGTCAGCGTTCACGAGAGACCAGTGTTCGGATGAAGAAAAGTGCATAACCTTTGCGGATCTGCTGACGGGACCAACCAGGAACCGGTTCAGACAGCTGGGTCGGACGACATGAGCACGATGGAGGGATCTTCTTCTAGCCTTCAAGTCGCAATACTTTGGGCAAGGTGTTTCGATAGCGTGGCCGTATTACCACGCGCGCAAACGTTCGGACGAGACACCACTGGAGTACCTTCACCGCCTAAATGTGGCGGGAATGCGCGCCAGAGTCAAGGTCAAGGACGGGGATGCCAAAGCACGCCGCGAACATGTCGAGCACTTCGTGGAAACCATGGGCGCTCTGGAGCTAGCTGATCAGCTGACGTTGTTGCGCCTGGAGGATGCGGATCAACTGGAAGAGGTACTGCGTCCGCGCGATCGTGCGGAAGTCCCGCCAGAAGAAGTCGATCGGATCCAACAAATACCGCACGAAGACACCGACTCCGACCAAGCCGGCGGCTGTACATGTCGTGCAGGTCCAAGTCTCAGACTCGGGGTCTGATTCGGACTCGGCCGAACCAGTATCCGGATCCGAAGGTGGACTGCGCCGCGCGTTCGCCGGCGCAGTTAGCGAACAGACTCTAGCGGTTCACCACCAGGATCCGCCCCAACCTTTGAATCCTGACCAACAAGGACAACGCTACGTGGCTCCCAGTCATTAGGATCACGGATCCCGCTTCGCGTAAGAAGATCAATGTTGTTCCCATTGTGGATCCCGGAAGCATTCGGACCTTAGGTGCTGGAAACGTTTGACCTGCCAAAAGTGCGGCAAGAAAGGTCACCCGTCAGATCGCTTCTTCTTCGTGTGCCGCGGCTGGGGACAGCTACACGATCACGGCAAGTGTCAGATGGAGGAGTTCTACAACTTGACCCGTCAATGGTTTAATCCCAAAAAGCATCCAGGGCTCTTACCTGAAGCAGCCGAAAAGATGTTAAACTAAGCCATTTGCCGGGTTTGAATCCGGTACGAGCCGAGCGTTCTACAGCATGCACATATGCATTTGTGGCAAGACAATCGAGGAATCACGTCAGCGCCAAGCAAGCAGGTATATTCGGTAATACACGTAGTTTACAAGATGTGCGTACAGCCATGGTTGGAAGCCTCCGCCCTGCAAACGACTATCAACGATCCGAGGTCGCTATGATCTTGGATCTGATGCCCGGGGAATCACGAGGATACCGGAAGAACCACGTGCCCGGCAAACACTTCAAACAGGCGAAGACTAGCTGCAAGATCAACAATGCCAAGTCCGTGGTGATGCTTGACTCTGGATCCGAGGTGTCGATTATTGACGCCACTTTTGCTCGTAAGGTTGGATCCTACATAGACACAAGTCAGAATCAAGAATGCATCGGTATTGGTGAGAAGTTGTACGTTGTGACGGGGGGGAGCGCGGATCAAGCTTATCCTGGCTGGATCCTTGGTGTACTTCCTTGATGTGTGGGTCCGTGACGATCTGCCGCCCGACTACCAAGCCTTCCTCGGCATGGATTACATGGCCCCAGCCCGGATCCGGTTAGATCTCGGTGACGGATCCATGTGCTTGCCCGACGAGATCAAGATCCCGCTTCAGGGGCAGCGATAGCTCTTCAGCGATCGCGATCGCCCTCTATTGATCGTCCAACACGTCAAGATTGACGTGGGTGAATCTTTCGAGCTTCCACTGCGTCTGCACCTGTCGGATCAAGAGAAGTGATGGTAATGAGAGGCAAGTAGTGGGTGCCAACGCTAACGCAGGGCCCAGGCCGGATCCGCTACATACAACTTACCAACATTGGTGAGACGAGTGTGATCCTGCAGCGGGACGAGCGGATCGGCATGTGGTTGACAGGGGATCATGTCCCTCGCCAACCAGGCTTCGTCTCCCTTGGATCCAGGCGGTACGCGGAGTGGCAAAACCCCGTACTCAGTGCCACCACTGAAACGCCCCCAACTGTGCCCCCGCCAGAACCTTGGATGCTTGATCCCGCCGTGGATCGGCCGGAATACCGAACTCCCGAGAGGATCTTGGAGCGAACAACAACCGCAGCAGTGTCGAAGTTTACTGTGGATCCCCTAGTACAAGGATCCACCCCAAGATCTGCCGTGGATACGAATCAAAATGGTAGAGTTGAGGATCGGCAGCACTTCCCAGGCTATGTGTATAGTAAGGGCGGACCAAGTGGCAACACGCAATGCGACAAGAGAGATGGGACATCTGTTGAACCTGTCTATGTGCATAGAGTGGACGGATCTGTTTGCACGTTCGCAAGAAATGCACGCCAACGATGCACGGCAGTCAATTAGCACGAGCGTCATGGCGTACCTCGAAGACGGGAAGGCTGCAGGGCCGCACGGACCAGATGTCCCTTGTAGCCCAGATCATGGGGCGTCTGATGGCGTGCGACACAACACCGCCCGACTTCTGGGAACTGAGATATATACACCGCCGTTGAGGGCTCGCCTTACGGCTGTCTCATGCGCTCGAAGGCATTTGTGTGAACCGTCGCCTGATTCTGGACTGATTCCAGAAACTGATACCGAACTTAGGCGGGATCTTACACCGACACTTCCAGCAGTGAAATACGGTGGAAGCGAAGTGCCAAGGCGCAGGAAGGCCGCTGCCTCACCGGAGGACTCAAGTACACACCTGACAACCGCGCAAGGCACAACGGATGTACCTGACGGTGGCGAAGGTGTTAATATACATGGATCCTGTGACACGCGTGCTGGTGCCGACGGATGCGGATCCGCCGCAGGCGATAACAGGATCGAAGTGATGCTGGACTCAAGGACGTCTCCAGCCACCCCGGCAACTCGAGCGACGGATCAACTTGTTTCCCGAGGAACCCTGGAAGAAGCCCCAGCTGCCGCAAGTGTTTTGAAGGATGTGGAGTCTGTGGAAGTGGCGGAAGTCGAATACGCCCCTATGCCGGCGCTGGATCCGCTATCGAAGGACTTCCAGGTATCAAGATGCGATCGAGCCACAGAGCCAGACTCTGAGGTAGCTCATCATGGTAAACAAGCTGATGCTATCGATCACGTGGAATCCTTCAAAGACTATGGAGCTGGATCTGCCGTGCTGGATCCGATGTCGGTCGATGATGGAGGATCCGGTGAAGATCAAGCTAGAGATCCGTATCCTGGATACGGTCCGAAGGCGGATCCCGCTGCTGTGATTAGTTTCAATCCAGTGAAGCGTCATGAAGGCTGAGGTGTTGGATCCGTCACGAGATTCGTCATCCCAGTGCCGGATCCGAGGTTGAAGGATCTTGAAGAACATGGCGCCGGATCCACTGCGGATCCCAGCATGGAAGTGCCGAATCCGAACTCAGGAAGCCACGACACGTTGCGTATAAGATTGGATCCTGATATGCGACCGCACGACGAAGACTGTAAGACTGGGTCCACCTCGAATCCGGACGTGCAAGTGTCGGATCCTGAGCCTGAAAGGTTCAAGACCCCTTTTAAGAGTCAAGATCCGGCCCCAGATCCAAGCAAAGAGACTTGTCACCACGATGGAGGTGCAGTGCACGCCGAAGACTACGACGGTGATTTGGCTGTGCTCCCAGAAGTGACCGCCACTACGGCCGAAGTCCGGATCCAGGATCTCCACGTCGGAGATCCTGAGGCGAACCCACCAGAAGAGATCCAGCGGTTGGTTGACATCATTTGGGATCAGCGACACTTGCTCATCGGGAAGGGCAATGCCTTACCCACGGCTACTGTTGGTGCTGTGTGTGACATCGACGTCGGCGACGCGAAGCCGATCGCGCAACGCGTGCGCAAGGTGGCCCCGCAGTATCGTGAGAAGTCCTCGGATCTGATTAAAGGCCTCATTTCGGCCAGGAGTATCCAGGTCTCTACATCGCCATGGGCTTCACCGATTGTGGCAATTATCAAGAAGAATGGTGTTGACATACGAGTGTGTATTAATTACGGGTTAGTCAACTACCTGACGAGGTTGATGGTTTATCCCATGCCTTTGATCAACGATCTTCTCGAAGGCTTGGACGCAGTGCTATGGTAATGCTCTCTGGATATGGCCAGTGGTTTGTGGGTGGTGTCAATGACGGATCGCGCCCGCGCGATCTTTGCGTTCATCACTCCCTTCGGACTATTTTGAGAAGAATCGTATGCCCTTCGGTCTTAAGAACGCACCACAGATCTACCAGCGGCTGTTGGATAACGCACTGTATGGATTCTTACGGACCCCTCCAACCACGGGTCATCGATCCGAGATGGATATGTTCCAAGTCGGCCATCCCGAAGATCGGGGACAACCGTCCGTGCTTGGACGTCGATCCTACATCGACGACATCTTCGTAGCCGCGGGATCCTGGGATCACCTGTGTGAACGTGTGACGCTACTGTTGGAGGCCTGCAACAAATGGAATTTGTCGATAAGTGTGGAGAAAAGCTTTTGGGGTTTGCGCAAGGTCGACTACCTTGGACACAGAGTCTCGGATGAAGGACTGGAGGCACACCCGAAGAATCTTAAGGTGTTGACGCACCTCCCCTTCTCAAAGTCACTTCGAGCGATGCAACCATTCCTCGGCAGTCTGAATTACTACAGTCGGTTTGTTGAAGACATGGCGATATATGCGTCGGTGCTGTATGAGTTAAGAGAGGTGGACTTTGCAGAAACAAGGGACAGTGGTCGGATCCAAGGTTGCGGGAAACAACATACGCTGGAGGCAGCCAAGGATCCATCGGATCCGGGCCCGAGACAGTGCGCAGGGGCAGCAGGTCCAGACGATTCTAAGGGTTCGGACCGGGAGTCGACAGATCCTGAAGAAATGGGGATCGGACCCAAGAGGATCCGCGCAGAAGAAGCTTTCGCAACGCTGAAAGCCAATATCGCGACTACGCCGATCCTCCAACACTTTGATCCAAGTAAGCAACCGGAGGTGTTTGTTTATGCAAACGAGTGGGATATATCAGCTTCTTTTATGCAGGATCACGACGGCACTTACATGCCGGTGATGTTCACTAGTCGAACGTTGAAGCAAAATGAGCTGAATTACGGTGTCGTGGAGAAAGAAGTGCTAGCGTTGCTACGTATGTTGGATCTGGGATACTCTATGTCGATTGGCAAAGCGATCAAGGTACTGACGCGCCATTCGACGTTAGCTTCGTTGTTCAAGTCGGCCGGATTGGAAGGGCAACTCAGCCAATGGGCTGCCCTACTGTCACCTTGGTCGATTGAAGTGACGAGGTGTTCTAAAGGCGAAGACGAGATCCTAGGGGCGTTGGCCGCCAGTATTACGCCGTGATCCGAAGTAGATCAAGCCCTGGCTGCTATTGTGCCAAGGAAGGAACCTAGGAGAGCAATCACGGCTCCAGTGCCTACGGTCCGTGCCGACGAAAAACGGCTTGTAGCGAGCTTCGACGGATCCGCCCGTGTGAAGAGGGGTGGAGGAGTCTGTAGTGCAGTGATCTGGAAGTTACCCGAGTGGACGGTGGTCAAAGGCGTCTCACGCTACGCTGACCATCTGACGGTCAATGAGGAAGAGTACAGTGGTTTGTTGTTATGCTTCGACCTCCTTGAAGGGGCGGATCGTCATTTGTGGTGAATCCAACCTGGTGATCCGCCAGATGCGAGGTGAAATAGACTGCAAGGCGCCAAGCCTGACGGTATTGCCCCAGAAGGCGCAAAGTCGCCTCCGCGAGTGGCCAGTGCACGATCTTGTGCAGGTCAAGCGGGAATGGAACGCAAGCGCCGACGGTCTGGCCAGTGCAGTCCTGCAGCGAGAAAGCGGAGTCCGAGTGAAGGGCCAATCGGATCTGGAAGATCTGATCACCTTGAATAGGCTGGACGAGATCCTGATCCCTGTTTCATACGCAACTACAGCTCAGATCAACGCGGTGACTAGGCGCTCTAAGAAAAGGGTCCAGAAGCCAACCATGCTAGACTCAGAAGTGGTGCAACAGCTACGTGTGGATAGGATCCGCCAGGCGTAGGACGAAGAAGTCTGAATCGCCAACCTCAAGAAGTATTTGCGAGGAGAGGTAGAGGATCATACCCGAAAAGAAGTCAAGACCGCTGGCAACATCGCCGCCCATTTTGAGACGGAAGACAAGGATCTGCTGTACTATTGTGCTCCATCAGACAAGACAGAAGCGGAAATAGACGGGCTGCTCTGATTGGTGGTGCCCGAAACGCTGCAGGACGATGTCACGCATCATTACGACGTCAGTTTGGAAGGGGGCATCAAGGGATCAACAGGACTTACCGCAGGATCTGGAATCATTTCTACTGGCGTGGTCTCTTTAGATCGGTGCAGAAGCTGGTCGGCGAGTGCGTAGACTGAGAGACTGGCAAAGGGCGACCCACCATCCGTGGCGGTTCGCCCGGCAACATGCAGGGGAAACACCCTTTCCAGATCATAGCCATGGATCACATATCATCCTTGCCAAAGTCGAAGAAAGGGAACACAGAACTGTTGATATGGGTGGATTTATTCACAGGCTACGTGGTCACTAAAGCTAACAACTCGAGAACCGCGCAGTCGATTGAGGAGGCATACGAGGAGAGTGTGTTCAGATCTTTCGGTGCCTGGGAAGTGATCCGCCATGATCGTGAGCCTGCCTTGATGGCTGACGTCTACCGAGCGTTCAATCGGATCCTTGGTCAGAAGCAGAAGGCTACAGTGGCCTACAGGCCTCAAGCCAACGGCAAGGCCGAGCGAATGGTTCAAACAGTCACACGGGCGGTCAAGATGTACGTCCAAGACGAGGGCAAACATGACTGGGACGAGTATGTAGAGCGTCTGCCTCATACATTGAACACGGCATATGACCGGATCTGAGGGGATACAACTTGCTATCTACGGCGTGGATGGGATCCCAAGACCACGTTAGAGGCACCACTTCAAGCGGGCAACACTGGACACCGAGATGCGAATCCTCGCCGATGGAGGTACAAGATCCAACGCCACTATCAGCAAGGCAGATCCGAGGTGAACGCCCGTCTGAAGAAGGCGATCGCAGATAGAGCAGAACAGCACAATGAAGGAGTGGATCCTCACCCAATTGCGGCAGGATCCCAGGTGTGGTTATTCCTTGATCGGGTGAAGGTAGGCTAAGCAAAGAAGTTGGCGCATCAATGGCATGGCCCTTTCCGCGTGTCAGAGCTAGTGGGAGATTACGCCGCTCGGCCGGAAACCAAGGGGACGGACTACCATCTCTTCCCGGTGGTGCACGAGTCGAAGCTGAAGCCGGTGAAGACTTTCCCGGATCGCCCCACGGAGGATCTGACTGTCGATGAGTCGAATCACCTGGATTTCGACGAGACCCTGTTGCCTGAAGACAGCTGGGATCGCGAACTTGACGATGATGAATATGAGGTCGAGAGGATCCTGGATATGCGTTCAGGTCGTAAGATCCGATATGGACGGACTCTGCGGGAGTTCCAGGTGAAATGGGTCGGATATGATCAGCCCACCTGGGTTGACGAAGTGGATCTGAACTGTGGTGCCCTGATGGCGGAGTTCCTGAGAGACCGATCCAAGAGGAACCGTTTTCAAGCGATGCAATCGCACGATGAGGCGTAGAGTGGTGGTGGATCCGTACTGGTGGGATGGTCATCAGTGCAAAGACGTTGGTAGAAGACATGCGGGAAGGCCGAATACTTAAGGTGGAGGTGGATCCCGACTGGGCAAATTCGTTGCCGGGTTGGGAGGAGCTGGAGATAGTCTGCAGGGAGGCTGCACGACTAGAAGGAGGCGGATCCCCTCCCAGCGAGTTGGCCGCTGGGTCTGGATATATTGGAGAAAGATGTGTGGGGAGGCCACATGTCTAATCGAGAAGGAGGTTTGTGCGTGAATAACCAGCAACCGAAGGAGATTGTGGGTAGATCAGACCGAATCGAATCCGAGATCTAACCCACAAATTGGATGGGATCCGTGGATTGGGTCCTAATATTGGATCCGAAGGCGAATGATGACATGAGAAAAAACTGAATTACGGTGGATAAGAGGGATTCAAGAGGTTACGAAGAAGAACTACGCCAAGGCAGAATTTGAAGAAGTCATCGCACTGGACCGGATCATTTAAAGTACGACTTGAGTCATGCCGGGAGCGAACTTCATGCGTAAGCGCTCGACTTGGTACGACGGGTGGGCGTTACGAACGGATCGGAAGTGGTTACGATAAGCACCAGATTTATCGCAGTCAACCAAAGCTGCATGAAGGTCGACCGGGGGGCATGTCCAGTCGCGATTGCTTCACGCCCAGGGTACCACGTAGTATCATCCGTCTGCTGTGGGAAGCGCATGAAGCGCGAATCCAGCAGAAGATCCAAATCACAACATCCAGTCCGGCCTGCCAAAGCAATTACCCGCTCTTCGAAGACGCGGAACTTCTCTCGAGCGTGAGATCCACGATTCTTGCGCGACCTATAGAACGTCGTCCACCAAGAATCCGTTTGCTTCATGGCCTTCGTGATCAGGAAAGCGTGAGTCGCTTCCCACAGAGCCTGCCGGTGGTCATCTTCCCAAGCGTCATAGAGACTCAAGATCTCACGAATTCCTGTCGACATTACCTGGCCAAAGGTAAGAGGCACCAGATCCGATCTGTGAAGAACCTCCCACGGACGTAGGGAGTAAAGCGCTTTCACGTTTGCCCTCGTCAGCAGACTGGGGACAAACTTGGGGGCAGGCTTGGATCGGCGAACACGTGCTGGAAACATCCATCCAGGAGTCAGGATCTTGCTGTCCAAGATCGCCCACGGAGTTACGGTTGCCAGTGAAAAGCTTCCATGTATCGGATCCCAAGGGATGAGATTCGGGGGGGGAGGGCGCGAGGTTCACGCAGCCCCGGAATGAAATCAGCTTCGGGGCCGTATAGCTGAAGCAAAGCATCACTACCCGTAGAAAGATGCTCAGCCAGGGTTGGATCTATTTCGCCTTGGGGACCCTGCTCCTCATCGGGATCGGGGGACCCGGATCCAATTACGATTGGGTCCGTGGTCGATCCATCGACACTGAACTGGCGACGTCGGCGAGCGTCTGATCGAGAACGCGCTTGTGCCATACGCATCTCCTCGTCGTCGAATGTAATATCCGAGTCTTCGACGGGGACAGAATGACTGCCTGAGTCTGGCGGGGTGCTTGCATCAGCTTCGCCATCAGAAGTGTCTGGGGAGTTCCCATCGTCAGCACCGTCGAATGAGTCCGGGGCCTCCGGATGTTCGTCCCCAACGGGCGGATCCGCAGAGGATCCTGATCTTCGAGAACATCGACGGCCACCTCTGGATCGTCAGAGTCGCTGGGATCCGTCCCAGCGTCTGAAAACTCGTAGTCGTCGTCTTCCTCACCATCATCCACCCAGGTGGAGATAGCTAGACGATCAATGGGCGAAGTGGGAGAAGTCCCCTTTTCTTGTGCAGTGGGATCCGTGGATCACGGCGTGGATCGCGACTTCTTACTGGGGCGATCGTATCCGGTTGGATCAAATCCCCTCGGATCGGATCCCGCTGATCCATCCCGAGTTCGCTTCAAAGAGACTGGGGCGAAACCCGGGAGAACTGTGGACGCGATGGTGGCCAGGCGATCCAGAGCTGAGTCTCTCTCGCCCACAACAACCTCGTACCCCGTCTGCAAGCCCTGGTGTTCGAACACCAGAGAATCTTGCTCGGCCACCAAGTCCTCGAACCCCCCGCGCATGTGGATGTAGGCGTTTTGAATATCGGCGATCTTGTTGAGATAATCGCGCTGGACCGCCTTACACCCGTCATGCGAACTAGCCGCAGCACTGTCGCGAGCTTTGAGAGCATCTTCTCGGTCTTGGGTCGCAGTATCACGTTCTTCGACCAGGCGGCGGATCTCATCTTGTGCCGCTTCTTGGGTACTCTGGTAATCATGTTCCAGATCCGCCACCTTGGTTTGGGCCTGATGTAGCTTCTGCTCAACAGCACGGTAGGCATCATCATGATCCTTACATGCTTACGTACTTCGACTTGAAGCTATCACGAATTCGTACGGTTTGGTCGTACTTCTTCCGCAGATCCATATGCGCGTCTTGAAGGCTAAGGAGGGTGTCGGCAGCTCGAGCACAATCGCGCTCTAACCCGGTGGCCCGACCTAGATCGGCTGCTGCAGCCGTCTCGGCTTCTTTATGCCGCTGAACGGCACGATCCTGCTCTTGGCGAATAGAGTCCCGACAGCTTCGTACCCTCGTCAGATCCTTCTCCAGCTCTCCGATGGGCTCGCTACGAGTGTGGATTTTGAGGCGCAAGCCATCCACAGTCTCACCAGAACGGACGGAGCTCGCCTCATCGTGACTCTGCTACAATTCTTCACGAAGCCGGGCGAGTGTACGCTCCAAGTGCTCGATCTGGATCTGTTGCTTCAAAAGGTTTGTGCCTCATAAAAGTCGCGCACCGCCCGAGCTTGATCACAAGCTTCTTCGGCTTCCGAATACCGCCCTTCCGCGGTTTGAATGTCGTTCGCTAGCTTGTTGGCTTGAAACATGACCCGCTCGATTTCATGGCGGGCATTGAGCAGCTCCCCAGCCACTCCGTGGACCACGGCCTCAGTGGGACTTGTACCGACAGTGATATGGCGCTCCAGCTCGGCTGCGTAAGTCTGGAGCCGGATGTACGCGTCCGTCGTCATAGTTTCCAGCTCGGTATACCGCACGCGGAGTGTATCCAGTTGTTGTGGTTCGTCGCGTTGCCGATCGACAAGTTGCACCGCCTCGGATTCACGCTGGACCGCCTGGCGAAGACGACCTTGGGATACATCATAGCGATGTTGTACGAAGTCCACGAACCCTTGCATTCGGTCCCAGCGAGGCTGAAGCAGCCCATGAAGCTCTTCGTTGTGACGCCGCGCAGCCGTGAGATCGCGTATGGCGCATTGGAAACCATCGAGGAGGGAGTCATAGGACCCAACCATATCCTGGAGCGACAACGCAGCAGCACGTACCGGATCCAGATCCACCACAAACGGAGTTTGGGCAATAGAGGGATCGGACGGCGCATGGTCGCAGTGAGCGCACGGCGGAGGGGCACCCGGTGCCCGACCTTGGCCACTGAATACTGCTTGGTTTGAAGAAGGTCGATCAGACGAGGACCCAGATCCAGCAGGACGAGAGGTGTTGTTGTCTAAAGGGACAGGTTGCCGGTAGTCGCCATGGAGCTTGGAGCAAGAACAGCTTGTCACGGAAATGAACGGAGAAGGAGGGGAGAATGCCAGCAGTGGGGATGTCAGAGATTGTTAACGGTGGTACGCGGCGATGTCGTTGATCAACATCGTCCCTGTCCCAGGGGCGATTGTGGTATTACGCGATGCGGATCGGATGGGAATGGATCCGGCAGTTGACTATCGTGACTAGCCATGCAGACAAGACAGCCAGAGGTCCAGCACAGGGTCAGCTGTGGGACATGCATATGGATCGGGA
>NBNE01000305.1:0-26509 GCA_002215365.1 Phytophthora megakarya
CCGTTACTTCAAGCTTCTCGAGCACCTCGATAAAGATGACGATGACGTCGCTGAGCTTCTTCCTGGTCCGGCGTGCAAACGCCGCCTGCGCAAGCTGCTGAAGGATCTCCCCAATGTCGAATCCGTATCGAAGGCTCTTCAAGGCAGCGCTGATCTCTTAGACGTGCGCGAATGGTTCGACGGTCTCATCGCTATGAAGCCGCAGTACGCGCATTACCTTGGTAACTTACACATTCTGCTAACTATGCTGTGAAAACTAACGATATCTATCATACAGCGCCACGAGCTGACATTGCCCACAGCCCGGACTTTGAGTCGGGCTGTGTCCGTGTCTTGCGAGGCAACTCTAACTGCCTGACAAGAACGGAGATAGCAGTACTCCAGCTTTTCGCTGCAAGTGCTGCAGCCGCGCCCGAATCGGACGACGAAGCGAGCTCGTCGTTCGTCGAGCGCCTTCAAAGCGCAGGAAGCTAGCGCAACAAGAGCACAAGTACGTGCTGATCCGTAGTATCCCTCCGACGTCGACATCGTGGAGAAGTTCTTTAGTATTGCCCGGACGACATTTGGGCAAGAACGCAACAGCCTTCAACCAGCGACGCTCGAGCAGATCCTCTTTCTCCGTCAGAACGCAAGCTACTGGGACGTAGGTACCATTGATAGTCTCCGAAGTTAACCACCATCATAAGCCATTATGTATGTGTTAAACCTTCTACATGCCATTATTTATGTAGATGATTCTGCTGGCTGCCTACCATTATTTATCTAGTGTTGTCGTTCTTGCTAGAAAAACATGCCATTATCGGCAGCCCTGGTGACGAACGTAAAGTGCGAACACATTTTAGCCACGTCAACGAATTCATTTTGAAAGCGACAAGGTCCTGTAAATAGCAAATCCATCAAGATGAAGCAACGTATTCGCAGAGGGTCTAAACTTTCATTCTGCTTTGACGAATATTACTATTCTTTTCATTTTTGATGGGATTTCGTGTTGGTGTCTGTGGAAAGTCGAATGCACTGAAGATGCAGCTTGATACAGAAAAGAACCAGAAGAACGTGACACCACCGAATGTCTGAGGCATGTGCTTCAGCTCATCCAACTGGTCGTTGTACGAATCCGTAGTCAACAATATCCGCGCAAAATATCCTGAACGAGCTCCCCAATTAGTGCTGACAGCGATCGAATTCAATCACAAGTTTCACGGGCGATTTCTGTTGACCATACATGAATAAACCAAGTACGTTTTGATTGTCAACGATGACCGTCATATTGATCCCACGACTGTGTCTTCAATACATACGGCTTCGTGTAGTGGTTCCTCAGTTGGCAATCCACTTACGACAGGAACGGACGATGACTTGAAAAGCGTCGTTATGAAACTCATGACCTGTGGCAAAACGTGATAGGAAACTAACGAAGCAGAGGCTACCAACGTAGCACAGGGACAACATCTACATACCATGCATGAACTAGTTAGCTAAGACGCTAACCATCAATATCACTTCGGAATTTGCATCTTAAACATCAAGTCGACATCCAGCAAGGGCTATTGCCGACTTGGCGACGCTGAAGACGCTACAAAGTATACTTTAGCTGCGTTCAAGCAGCATGTCACAACCGAGTTCTCCGAAGAGGGGTCGTGCCAACACGGACGACGACTTTGGTAGTACAACCACGAGCGTGAAGGCCATGAGCGGCACGCTCCAAGATTCACCTCAAATGACAAGCTTCGCTCATGAAGACTTGGTGAGGTGGAAACATGATAGGACGATGTATGATGAAGCAGTGGAGAATCGTTGCGCAGAAATCGGGGAATCAATTGCTTCGGTTCGACGCCCTGTATTGAAGTGCATCAACAAGCGATTATTGAAATCTTTCTCCGAATTCGAGCTGCACATTGCTGTGGAGGCTATGACAGTGGAAAGGCTGCTGGCTGCGATTGACAACATAATTAGCAGTGTGATTAATGATACTATTCCAGATGTGATGGGGATCATGGCGAGCAATCTAAAGATGGATTTGACTCAAAAGGATGTGAAGGCTCGCATTCTCGCCTACTTTGACAGCATGGAGGAGGTGATAGAGGTGCACGGCTTGGGGAAGTGTCTGAATAAAAACGTAAAGTTGAAGTGCAAGGTAATCGTGGAGAACTTGAGACCTGGGACGCTGCGAGAGCAAGTTAAGCGTACGCTTGAGTACGATCCCAGTCTTAAATCCAACTTGCATCATCTGTTTGATGTCGTTAAGCATGAGGCGATCAGAAATCAGCAAGCTTTCGACATGTTCCAGTCCATGGGGAAACGTGAACACGGTGGCCGTGGTGATACTAATAAGAAGACATCATCTGATAGTCACAAAATACCGATACGCAGTGAGGACCAGCGCCAGGCTGTGAAGACACCACCCAAGAAGCGTGAGGGTCTGCCACCCCATGGTTGTTTGCACTGCAAGAAGAACGATCATTGGCTCGAGGACTGTCCTAGTGCTAGTGAAACAAATAAAAGGGAAGCCATGCAGATGTTCATGGATCAGAAGAAGAAAGGCAAGGAAGCTGTAGCCATGAATCGTCTCTTTACCTATGACTGACTTGGTGTAAGTGAGGTAATCTTCAACAATCTCGTTGCTATGTCATACTTCCTCGACAATGGTACCACGCATAACGTCATTCCACGCTGCATTGTGGACGAGCTGGAGATGCTGGATTCTAAGGTGAAAATCAAACGCTTGGACCCTCCAGTTGAGGGAAAAGCGGTTGGAGGAGCCTGCATAAAGTGTACGGAAGCAGTTGATCTGGACATTGGTCTACAAACAGTGACTGGAAGGGTGAATGTACGTGGGGTTTCCTGTATAATCGCCGAATCTGATGAAGGTGAATTTCTGCTTGGACAGCAAACTCTGAAATCTCTTGGGGTCGATGTTGATGAACTCCTGGCTGGTTTAGTGACTCAAGGTATCTCTGATGTGGATCCTTTTGATGATGAACGTGACTACCAACCAATTGCGCGGCCGGATACTGCTGCCATTAAGGCTCGATTGTGCGAAATGGTGGATGAAGCTGTGGAGAATGGTTTCCCTGTTGACAAGAGTGATGAATTGAACGCAGGCGTCTCGAAGAGAGACATCTGGCGTCTGTAGATCAGCAATGACCCTCCTGTAAGACTTCCCCCATTTTTCATTCAGTTGAAAGAAGGAGCAGAGCCATATCGCTGCAAACGTCGCAAATATGCTCCAGCTCAGTGAGAATTTTTGAGGGAATTTAACGAGAAATTAATTAAACTTGGCTGGGCATACAAGAATCCTGATAGTCATTGGGCATGTCCTGCATTACCAGTTCGGAAACCGGGGAAGGAGAATGAACGGAAACAGACAATAGACTTTCGTCCTGTCAACGCTCTCACCCAGGCATTGGCGGGTGGTATGACAAACAACGAGACTCATCTTGAGGATGGCAGAGGAACGAAGCACAAGCAGACAGCTGACTTCATTAAGAGTTTTTTTCAGCTTGCTCTTGCACCTGAAAGTCAGGAATGTCAGCCGTACATGACTGGAGATGGAGAAATTATCACTCCAACGCGATTACAACAGGGGTCGGTCGACTCCTCTCTACAATTTCAGCAGTCAATTGAGAAAGTGATGAGGGAGAAAGACTTGCTTTTCAAGAATGTACTTGTTTGGGTCGATGACCTTCTCATTTACGCTTCTACCATTGATGAATTTCTCACTGTCATTGATTCGATCTACTCGCTCTTGGAGAAGTATGGATTGTTTCTTGACATGGACAAAACCTGTTTGTACACATCAAATGCGAAGTGGTGTGGTCGTGCCTTAACTGAGGATGGAGTAACCTATGACCCAAGTAAAATCCAAGCACTTGTCGAGATGCCATCGCCCACTACTGCTGGGGACCTGCAGCAATTTCTATGCGCAGCCGAATGGATGAGAAGCAGTTTAGTTGATTTTGCTCGTGTTTGTCAGCCTCTACAGGATCGTTTAGACAAGGAGCTAGCTTTAACTCGTCGAACGAAGCTGTTGCAGGCAATATCACTTTGCGTTGACATCAGAGGAGCTACATAGCTTCAATGAGGTGAAGAACTTGCTATGGAGTGCAGCAACGCTCGCTCTTCCAGATTCCGACGCTACAATCTGCATGTACAGCGACACAAGCGATGAAGGCTGGAGTATCATCATTACAATGGTAAAGGAGTGGTGCAAAACTACACCTGCTGCTGACCAACAACATGGTCTCTTGTATTGCATGAGTGGAACCTTTCGTGATGCATCCAGAAATTGGAGTGTCATAGAAAAAGAAGGCTACCCAATTGTACGAGCGTGCTCCGAGCAGGATTACCTGTTAATCAGAGACAAATGATTCAAGATGATCACCGATCATCGAAACTTGATTTACATCTTTGCTCCTGGTGCTGAAGTCAAGAAGCATGTGCGCGGAAGGCTATTGCGCTGGAGTTTTAAGCTCAATTAGTACAAGTACAAGATTGAGCATATTCCTGGAGACGAGAATGTCTGGGCTGACATGCTCTCTAGGTGGGTAGGTGAGAAACCTACCGTGACTCGAAAAGGAGAAACCTTCACAGCTCAGACCACTCACGTCACTTGAGTGGCCAACTATTGGCGACAGCGCAATGACACAGAACGGGAAAGTGGCGCCAACGTCCTACACACTCAATGACCGTGGAATGTACGTGGACCCAGACCACAAACCATGGATTCCAGACCAAGCAGAGGAACTACTACAGCGGCTCATGGTGATTGCGCACTGCGGACGTCAAGGCCATCGAGGTGTCAATGCACTGATCAAGGATCCTGAAGACTCTTTTGCCATCAACAATCTTCAGCTTAAAGCAAGAGCGTTCTGTACTGCTTGTCTGTTGTGCTGTCACATCAAAGGTGGCAAGATAGTTCCTCGGTCGTATGGCGAGTTATATAGATCTAGTGAGTGCAATGAAGCACTTCACATGGATTATCTCTACATTGGCAAGTACAATGACACTAGTGACTACATCCCGGTGCTGAAAGATGATTACTCGCATTTTTGCGAACTGATACCGGACTTGAATGCCGATGCTCTCACCGCTGCGAAGTCGATTCTGCATTGGAACATGAGGTTTGGACCGGCAAAGGTACTGATCAGTGACACAGCGACTCACTTCAAGAACGAATTGCTAACGGAATTGTGTCGGTACACCCAAACGCAACAAGACTTCACCGTGGCGTACTGCCCTTGGATCAATGGAAGTGTGGAGCGTATCAACAGAGATATCCTTCAGGTACTGCGAGTCATGGTACTCGAATCCCGTCTACGCCAGGAACAATGGGCCGATCTCCTGCCATTGGTTCAAGCGAACCTCAACCAGACTGCGGTCCAGATTTTGGCTAATATGTCTCCGATCGAGGTGTTCACTGGACTGGAGCGGTCATCACCACTACGAAGCATTGTTGTGACCCGGGAATTGGGCGACGAGCAAGTTGTGAATCTGGACGAGCTCCTGATCACATTGTAGCCAAGGTTGAGGAACTGAGAGACAAACTCCACAATATGCACAAGAAATTGAAGCAGGCCAAAGCCAGACACAACGCAACAAACGCAACCGGCGGGTTTCCTACCCAGTCAACTTTCACGTGGGGGACTATGTACATGTACTATGGTCCAGAATCGAGTCAAGACTAAAGACGAACAAGCTCTCGGTCAAATGGGTGGGTACATACAGAGTCATCGAAGCTAAGCCCAACTCGTTCACAGTGGAACACCTCATCAATGGTTCTTCTCGTGACGTGCATGCATTCCGTCTCAAACATTACGCAGATCGATCGGTTGAAATCACGGAGGAGATAGTGGAGCACATCGTTGACCAGGACGTCTACTTAAATGTCCGAGATTTCATTGAACATCGTTTGAGCGATACACATGGCTATGAAGTTTTTGTCGCCTGGGAAGGACTTGAGGACATCGAAAACTCGTGGGAACCGATCAGCAACTTGTATGAAGACGTGAAAATGAAGTTGCAGCTATATGCCGACCATAGTCATGACACTGACCTTGCGCAGTACGTGCTCATACTCCACTCTGGAACTCCACACCGAACTACACGCACAGTTACGGTTGCGAACAACACTGTCCCATCGCCATTACTGGACGGTAAAAAGAGAAAGAAGAACAAGAAGAACAAACGCAGCATGCGGTCACCAACAAAACCTCGGCGTCAGTGTGGATAGCCTGTCTTGGTGGGCAGTGTAGTGGTTTCTCAGTTGGCAATCCACTTACGACAGAAACGGACGACGACTTGAAAAGCGTCGTTATGAAACTCATGACCTGTGGTAAAATGTGATAGGAAACTAACGAAGCAGAGGTTACCAACGTAGCACAGGGACAAAATCTACATACCACGCATGAACTAGTTAGCTAAGACGCTAACCATCAATATCATTTCGGAATTTACATCTTAAACATCAAGTAGACATCCAGCAAGGGCTATTGCCGACTTGGCGACGCTGGAGACGCTACACTTCGGAAAGGCTTATGGGGAAACGTTTGCCACTTAAGAGCACCAACGTTTAAAGGGTACATGAGCTGGCCGAGGATCGAGTACAGCATATCAATCACTGACATGGAGGAGCTAGATTATCTTTGTGGTATGTGGTTTATTGAAGAAAGTTGGCTCGAGTACTTCATGAAAGAGCATCCACCTTCCTGGGAGACCTGCGACTCTGTTGCGAGGTAGAAGGATTTCAAGGCCATGTGGCAAGGAATGTGCTCGAACCAACCTGCATCTTCGTGTACTCCCAGTCAACGAACTCCTCGATCGCCGTCCCAAGTTTCAAGTCTACCGGAGATGTAGTTGTAGAGTAGTAGTTGTCATTCTCGAATTGCTATCGTTGATGAGCAACTTTCCAACCTAAAACATGTTCCCTACGCTCACTACGTCATGTCCCCGTCCCTCGTTTCGTTCTATTCACGCCCGAATATATTCCGGAGCCATCAGTACTAACGCCAGTGTATGGAGCGTAACGTCCGTATTCAGGACATCCACAACCATCGACCTTCTTTTTTCACCAAGTCATTCCGTGGAAGTCCTGCCTCCATCACCCGCCAAAGCCATTTTGACGACTCGGAATACGAAGTTGGTGCTCCAGGAGAATGGATTCGACGAGCGGATGTTGGTGTCTCTGCTGGGCACTACGTGGCTGGCCAAGTGGTAGGGCACTCTGTAACCATGACACTCCGTACCCTCACGGGAGAAACGCAGTCGAACGGTAAAAGTGATCTCGCCGAGGTGGCACCTGATTTTGGATTCCTAATGCGAAAAAGCCGTCAACAGGTTTTGACTGCTCCGAGGAAGAACTTATTGAACGGCACGTTGAGATTCTTGATTGCCACATCGGTTTAGAGGATGCCGAGGTTCACGGTCTATTTCTCGTCTACTTACTGGATTACTTCCTGTACGTTCCGATGGGTCAATAGCTCGAGTGAGATAGAGTCCTCGTGAGTCTTCGGCATATGCATACTTTGTCGACGGTAACCATCACGTAACGGATAGTGTCCGCCGAACTATTGGCAACAGATTGGATGCTGATCCTCACTATCCAAACCTACCTGCCGATCGACCAGTCCCGGAGCATGAATCAACGGAATTTACTGCAACGGTGCCTATTGCTTCTTCCGGTGCCGAGTCTATCGCTGACATTGAAACCGCTGGCGACCATTCAGATTTGGAGGTACTCATCAACTCGATGGGCAGGGAACGGCTCACACATGACTTAGTCAAGCCGTCTTACCATTCTTTACCAGCGGCAGATATAGTCATCGACCAGAGTAGCCACGCCAAAATCTTAGCGGCCATCACGACAGCTCACGTCTTGTCCGTTACTGCCTGGTACACAATCAACAGTAAGCGGAGAAGCGACCGACTCCATACACAGTACGCAACGGAGGTGACTCAACTACCGCTCGGATCTTTTTGAAGCTGCCAACATCACGGACAGACGGTCAAAACATCAGTTCACACCGTCCAGAACGTAGCGTACGACCAACTCCCAGATCGCGGCACCTAGTTAGACAGGTAAGCGCTCTTCAGATGTTGTTGATTCTATGATCTCACCTTATCACGCTCTACAAAGTTCAAGCCTCTTCCCTCCATCTATATGGAATTCAGTTTGGCGTACGCAGGTTATCTGTGATGCATTTCTCGCGTTTCGATTTCGTTGCCCGACGAGCATGGTACGCAGATGGTTCGCTAAACTCGAGCGATTTCACTGCATCCGTGACGATGCCAAATGCGGCAAAACCATAGTCACTGAATGATGTTTCTAATGCACTCACTGTTCTACAGATATTTGCGAAAGAGTTCTTTGATCGTCACATAAGCCGTCTTCTTAACGGTGCTAGAGAATTTATGGAAGAATTATGAACGATGAAAAATGATGGCTCGTTTCATTCTGGTTTGATCGATTATTGGAAGACTATCGTGCTGCTGCGGAAATGGACAAATGGACGGTAGAGTAGGTTCATAGTCCTAAAGGGAAATCTGCAGGCAGTTGTCGCTCTAAGCTCCAGACCTGCAAAGCGTACTGTACATCATTCCGTCGGAAAACTTGGCATCCACAACAACCACACCACAACGGGCAACGACGTCAACAACTGGACTATACCGTTTATAACGACCAGAAAATATTCGTGAACAACGGGAAACACCATGCGAAGTGATCGATGACCTACCGAAACGTTGACGGCTCTCTGTATGAAGTGCATATCGACTACAGGATGAACATCTAAGCGTAATGAACGTTGTGCATTTCTGAACTACGCCCATTTCATCCCGGACAATTTGCCCACAATAGTGCATGAGCATCTCACGAAGCGGCTTGGCGGTCTGCGTGCCAATGTAGCTAGCATACTCAAACGTAGAGCACTTTCCGCTAATCGGAGACGATTGCCACGGTCCGCTTCAAGCGAGATATGATCGTCTCCATGTACAAATCAGACGAAACGTTCATCATCAGTCTCGACAGGGTCCATTGGCATCGGGCTCTCTCGGGACACCAGAAATGTGATCGCTTCGCCAAAATCTCCATAGTGTGCTGGTGATTCGGTCCACCCGAGGGGAAGGCCCATGTCGATGATGACCCGATCCCTTCGAGATTCTGCACAGTAGGTTGCCATTCCATGCGACACTGGAATCAGTCTAAAGACACTATTAACGTCCTCTTCAAGTATTTTGATCAAACAGCGGGGATTCTGGTCGGTTAGATAGTCTATCCGGAGGACCAGGCGACGAATCGGTTCATAATCCAGGGCAGGTAAAGCATCATGTGTTGACTGAGCAATGATCAAAGTTTTCCAGCAAACGATAAATCATGAATTAACCGAGCCGCAAGAGCTGGGTCGACTCCCTACTTGGGAACACAACCTAATGAACTAAACCTATGCTGACCCCACCGAAGTGCAACTGGTAGTTCCAGGAGGAGATACACCATAGCTCCTGGTGTTAATGTATTTATGGACACGTGCGACGATGACATAGCGGTATTGTATCCAACAGCGCCCAAGTACATCCGTGTTCAGATTGACGCTTACGAACGGCGTATCACTCGATCATCCAGACGTACCGAAAAGGCTATTGTTTAGTATCACGTTTCTGAAGCGTTAAACGCTGTATTTGCAGTTAATATATCCGCATCTGTGGCAGTCGATACGGTGACCGGTACACGGGCTAGTTCACGGTCGCTGTTGGAATGACAATATTACGTCCGCAGAGGCGTGGATAGGCAACCATACTTCGATCAAGCTAGTCGGCCAAGAGCGTCCAGAGTGCTTTCCTGCTGTGAACTGGTGTTTAAACTACACATCGCAATGATAAAGCTTCAAGAAAAATAAAAACTTCCTGGCGGAGTTTCGGTCGAGAACGTGGGCCGGACCGGCATTCCGGCCAGGGACTAATTTTATGCGATTGTGGTCTTGACAGCAAATTTCTGCGTAATTCCCAAAGATCTACAAGCCAAAACTCAACTCCATGAAATGGCGATCTGAGGCCAACACTTCATGACGAAACTACCTCGACACGTAAAGACAATGGTGTGACTTTAGTGGCCGACGTTGCAACGACCGATAGCTCCTGCGATATGACACCAACCAACAATCCCTACAACTTTTCTGTTTGTGGCTACGGGCTGGCAAGCAATGACGGATGGGCCTGGACTAAAGGAAAGTCAATCGATCTGGATCTAAGGAATTAGGCCAGACACATATCCAAGCTGATTCGGAGACATTGGGTTGGTTAAAAGTATCCTGATAATAGGTGCCTGATCTGAGTGTGACTATATCTGATCTAGGCATGATTGTTCAAGACTACTCCAGATCAAGTTACCAAGGAACGATATCAGCAGCGCACATCCCGATTCGAAGATATGAAGCTGCCATGATGTAAGGTTGGTGGATCCAGGTAGTCGAGGATGAGACAAACCAGGATCAAGGACTTAGGAACAACAGAGAATCTAATTTGCATCATTCGACACAAGTGGCTGGTTTCTTGGTTGATCCACACTCAGTGTATTATGAACACTCTCGATCAAGATTAACATTGGTTCCTCGAGGTGTTAACGTATTAGAAATATTGTATTAGCGTTAGTTCGGATAATTGGATGCTATGTTGGCCAGATTCAATTACCTATTACTTATTCCATTAGTATCCACGGCATTTATTGCTTTGTCGAGTTTCCAGCAATCTCTCAACTACCCCCAAAATCCAGTCATACGAGATTGTAAGCGTCTCAAAGGGATTGCAAGTTCAACAACAACTAATCCCCCAAGAAAATCACACACCAAGGCAATCTACACGGCTGGATCTAAGATACGCTACTGGTGATCCTCGTTCGACTACTCACATGAACTCCAGATCAACTTATGTGGCAGATGAGCGAAGCCATTCTAGGCAGCTTACTACCCTGCGTTTTCCAAGACATTCCAGATCTTCAACACTTCGATATCTCCTGCAGTTACCGTAGGAGCAAGATCCCGCCCTACCGACGCGTACACAAGGTGAAAGTTCAGCTGATCACGGATCAATAGGAGTACTCCTATAGTCAGTGTCCTGGGCATAGTGACAAGCCGGATCCCGTATTCTCGATGGTTTTGCTGATCCCGCTCCACCACCAACATGCTGTCAACGGAATCAATGACGAAGGAACTACGGGCGGTAGCGATTCGGTGGGGAGAACGACCGAACCATATTTCAGTACATTTGATAAGGACGGGTGCTGCGACCGCTCTACACACCGCCGGAGTTGATGCCGATACCATCGGATTGCACGGTCGCTGGGCTTCAAATGCGTACCAGCTATATGTGCTTGAAACCCCGGCTACCGTTCTTCAACTCGCCAAGCACATGGGTACAACCGCCAACAAGAGTCAACAGCCCAACCTTTAATAAGGGACATGTACACGTTTGGTTGGACCGATAACCACCAAATATGAGTTTACTATTTGCTTCCCCAAGCACTAAGAAGATTCTTGAAGGAAATTGGAGAATACTCATTTTTAGCACGTGACCAGGAAGTACTTGAAACTGAACAGATACGGCGGTAAGGTGGCTCTCCATGCTCCACTACAATGTCGCAAGGAAGTTGCAGCAATCAAAGGATCGGCGCTGATTCTACGAGAGTTCATATTTGACCATCCGTTGGGCCGAGGCAACTAAGTGGCCGGTATGATACAACCCATATATACGCTCATGAATGCTGAAAGTCCTAATGATATCACACAGTTCATGGAGAACATGGATGTAAGTTCTTCCAGTACTACTTCGAATTCAACTTCGTTGTGCACCGTCGCTGTATTCCGTGGGGCCAAAGAGCAAAATATCAGGGGACTCATCGTGGCTGCAGAGAAACTCTGCGCCAAAACTACTGTGAATACTTCAACTTCAAGCCTCAAATCCAACATCGTATCCAATACTTTTACATGCATGAAGGTTTTCGCCAAATTAATGTGGACATTCGATTCCAAATGGGTGTGTCAGATGTGATGATGTCACTGGTTCGGATCCTCAACAACGTTTTACCGGACACGTTCTTTGTGCTGGACGTGTATGGTTTGGAATGGATAGATATAGGCGCAACGAAGCGCAGCCATTGCAGATCTACCATCGCACGGTTTTATTACCGGTTGATATTCATCAGAGTTCTAAGACAAACAGCAAATTGATAGAAGGAACACTGAAAGATAAGAGGCTGATCTGCGGTGACTTCCCTGGAACGAAGTCGTTGATATGGTCGAGTGGGTCAAGTCAGAATTTGATTCTGTATTGATTTGCGAAATTAAAGGACAGATACCACTACCAGGTGAAGGGTAGAACGGTCTGGTTATCAGGATTCTGAAATGTACTTCAATATACCTCATTATCATCAACCAAGGCTTACGGAAAATAGGACAAACAGCTAAAAGAAAATCAAAATATATCAATTAAATATTTCAAACTTGAACTAAGTAAAATATTGCATTATAGTTAGTAATACCTATTGAGTGGCGTTTTTTAAACTAATATCAAACCTTGCACAATTGATGGAGGTACGATTATAGGCTGAGAAGAGGATCGAGATACAGCGAAAAATCCTATTGTGAACTTTTAAGGAAGACCATATCGTTTGACGAGCTTTGGTGTATCTGTATTCTCGTACCGATGTGTGTTCAGCCGGCTATCTTCGGTTTGCCAACGGAGTTTGCAGAAACATTAGGACATCGAATTTATAATTTATGGGAATATGTGGTTTTACGTGTACATGTGTCTATTAGCATCAACGAGGAGAATGGATTTACAAGAAGAAAAGTATTTGGTGTTACTTCTCAGACGGCGTTTTGGCCGTACCCGTCGAAGCCGCGACTCCACCCACATTAACTACTATTTTGAATACTCAAAGTCTTCCCAAATCGAGTTCGTTGAGGTGGACCTCCCGGTGTCAGCTAGAAATTTACAAGCCATGTGTTCGGCGATGGTGGTGACTCAGACAACCAAGAAGCCCGCCTTGGAATTGGATATCGAATCTGATGATCACCTCGTGATCATCAAACCAACCGCAAACATTTGTGGAAATAGTTGGCGTACGGATTGTTCTCGAAGCGAGCTCGAGCTCATTCTTCCCTTGAAACACTCACCATTCCTTGTGTGGGTAGAATGAATGAGAGTGACGCACGCATGTTTGCTTCCGTCATAAACTCTGAACACCCAGCAGGGATGATCTTCGGGATCGCTGAGGATGAGAAAGATCCAACGTTGAGGCCAAATGCTCCAATCCGACGGAAATTTTATGAGAAAATTAGCCAATCGAGATTTAAGTCATTTAAGATTTGACTATGATATACCGCTCGTTCGATCGTTTAGCGATGACGGAAAAAGTGAATGGGTAAATATGATTGTTCCTGGCTTTGGTCTTATCATGTGGAGGAGGGGGGGTAATTTGGATTTTAGCGCTGAAACTCATGTTGATGTAGGCTGTATAACATCGCTAACAGTTTATATCGATACAAATGACTTCAGTGCCACATAGGGACCAAAACCAACTATACAATTTAATGAATTGATTGAATCATCATTGACGACGCTGACAGTCAAGGGTTCCAGTAGTGCTATGGAAGGCCCTCCCTAGAACCAAATTATTCGGAGCTGTCTCAATTCGCAGGAAATTACCATGTCTAAACCATTATTTGATGTACTGGATTTGTCCGATATACTTTTGATATTATAACGATTTCAAAAATTCATTGGCAACGCTAACCACTGTCCACCTAGTGTCAAGTGGCGTTTCTAAGCTTAATGCAAGCGCGAAAGGAGTCCACGGAACCGTCACAAAATGTGAAGATATCGATGGAAGATGGTCAGGGCAGATCAGCGGTGGAAAGTATCGGCCGACATGTGGTTGCAAACATGGTGTTTTTTGCAGCGGTACGATGGAAACACAGTTTTTCCGGACGACTAGCTGCATAGATGTGCTGCTGTACAAGATTCACCTTGTCAGGGTTGTCGCCGTCTACGAGCGAAACGGCGATCGACAACTTGCCGCTCAACACCAACTTCAAAGAGAAGCACTCGGTTCAACTTGAGGATGTATCGCAGCACAGCCAGCACGGACAGTTTCCTCACTTTCGAATTTGCAAGATCAAGTCCAGTACCAACCAACAAAAACAAGACAAGTTTCCCTGCACGGCCAGCATTCCCGCTCAAGTCATCCTAAAATTTCCTGAGGACGTCCCTCAAAAAGTGAACCGTCAACAGTCGACAACAACCTACGCCGAAATAGTCGACGACTGGGAGCCGGAGCGGGTGTGCGTCCGCACCCTCGCAACACCGAACGAGGACTCGCAATCGCTATGGGAGGCCTGGCTAACTCGCTCAACCGCGTTTCGACGCTTAATGTGGGCAGTTGAGACATCGTCAGGTGGTGTAGAGAACCTCCTTTGGAGAGCGGTGGTACTCCAAGGAACAAGTGGACCAGGTCACCGAATACAAGGGACCGACGGTGACGGTTCACTCGAAGTCAGGGGTCACCTCTGCCCCAGTCAACACCGTTGACGAGATTGCTCCAGTCATTGCTGTCCTAGTGTTCAAGGCAAAACTCACCCGTCGTGCCCGAGCGGATGTGGATCGCGTCCATGAGGTGATCCCTAATCGTCTCCTGGGCCAACACGGAACAATTGCAACGCGTCAGTGCGCCAACAGCTAGACGGCATTCGTGGTAATCGCTGCGCTCCCGGGTCTGTCCGACAGTATTATATGGCGCACGGGGTTGGATAAGACATGCATGATAGAGAAAGTGGTAAACGCCGGGTATTACCGTGACGGAGGAAGAGCACCTCCGCCATCGGTACGCCAAGGTGACAACTTCTGCAATGAACCGGCGAGTTCATCACAAAGGTGCGAAGAGCGTTAGGTAATTCCGTCGGGATCCGGTGCGAGAGCGAAAACCACTGATCACGTTCCTCTAGCAGCATTGCTCGACACGCTAGATCAGGCTACGGATGCGCAGTGTCCGGATACGGAGCGCAGATAACTACCGGACCGTGGGGAGACCTACCGCGCACCTGATGACGAGTCGTTTGCGAGACCGGTTATATCAGACACGACAGCAAGCGAAGGCACCGCTCCATCAGCCCCGTTGCGCATTTTGTCGGTCGTCTTAAATTACCCCGACATACTGGAGACATACGCAACACAACTACAACAGCTTGGTCCAGAACAGAAACGACCTCGCCTGCAAGTTATTTCGGACTCAGTCCCGGTGGTTGCGCGCTACGAGGACGGAGTTGATCACCGTCACAACACCCGACCGTCTCAAAGGCAAAATGCGGTGCACGAGACGATCACGGCTAGCGATCACAGAGGTAAGTCCCCTGCAATCTTCGTGGAGAATGTGAGGTCGTCCCATGCGACCAAGCCACTGCCTCGTCCTGCTATCCTCAGTCGATTATATGATTTTTAATTTGGCGTCTGTGAATTTTCAGCCCTCCCTTTTCTTCGTTTCGTCCTCACTGATAAGCTTCACCACGCTGGATCAAACTCTATAAATGGCAGTAATGTTTCGGTGAATGTGGCACTTCCAAGCTTACCGAGTAACTCAAGCCACGGTAGCTTGTGCAACTCGCTAAATATTCACGGGACGTACGCGGAGGAATTCTTCGATGCACCGACGCGACGTCTTCTTACCACGGCAAAAATCGTTTGTGGAAGAACTGAACGACTACGTGCCGTCGTTCCCTGAAGAAGTCACGACGATTACCTTCTGATTTAGCAACGTGCTAGGGACCTATCGACGGGCTATGGAGTTTGACATTAGTCATGGTACGACGACACAGGCAGAGCTCACGGGCAGATTCTGCATGCAGGATGCAGAACTCAATGGAATGCTGTTAAACCTCTCGAGAGGGAGTAACCATGAAGCCCGAAATGGTAAGAAAGAAACCCACGCGCTTAGCTGGACGCGCCAGACCGACATCAGTACCGAGGCAACCGTCCGAAAGACCGTCAAGCCTCACGAAGCTATGTCCCACTCACAGTGATGGAAGCTACACCTCCCCTGAACGGCAAACAGCTTTGCCTTCGGTACATATCCAAAAACCGTGGCCCATCGAAGATACCAGCACGTTCGAGTTTCTCGGGCAACTTCATCCCAGAGACGCTAGATACTGCGGTGCGAGAGTACGTAGTAGAGAAATGCGGCGGCCTCAGCTCCGAAATGAGAGATCGAGTCTGAAAAGTGCGGTGTGCCCGGACACCAGCATTCAGAATATACCTCGCCGTTGTCAAAGCAGTTCAAGATCGTATAGAAGCACTGCTGCGTGAAGACGAGTCCAAGATCTTGAGACACCATGTGTCCGCTTATAAGAAGACTGGTGTCCCATTTCCCGAGTTGCCAGCATCGTCAATCACACCTCAAAAGCAACCAAGCTTTCTCGTCAACACGCCCCTTGAATCCGGGATATACGAAGTGGTGTGCACACTACAACTATATCTAGGCGATCCGATCCGACTTTGGAGCGGTCAATTGAAGCGAGGCGGGTGAACGCCTGAATCGATCCGGTGTACAGTACAATGCCCAAATTACATTTGGCAAACAACAAAAAAACGTGTTTGGGCTCAGAACTCTCCCAAGGTGTGATTCAGATTGACAAATGAAACCACTATTGGGGAGCTGGCGTGTGACCTTGTGGAATCCCTATTGGTACGTTTGACTTTGGTACTAAGTGATTCACCGAGTTAACAAAAGCCGAGTATTGGATAAACACGTACAGCAGAGAACTGGCACAGACGTTAGTTCTAAACGCCGTGTCAGTGACTGGAACTTTAAAGAAGACCTTCCCACATAGATAATACAACAATAGGGAGAATTATACAAATATACAGATACTGTAAATACCTCTTCTTCCGACACAGGTTGTGCTATTCGAATTAACGTGTGATAATTTCTCTGGATTAATGCATAAAATAATCTACGTGGACAATTGAGCAAATGTCGCGGCAAGGTCCATGATCGCAGTGTCAGGTTCGCCATTGCTACTGTACTCATTGTCATTAATTGGCAAGACTAGCCCTGTGTGGTGCCAGCAATATGCGCTGGTCTTGGCGCTTGCCTTGACCGAAATCCCTTCCCATAGGATCGCCTGGTCAACTGAGCCCACTTCCCCTTTCTTGATACGAATCCCCATATCATAGCGGTCCAAGAAGCGAGTCAGTCACCCGACTGAAAGCGTCAGATGGGTGGCAGTGACGCCTACCTCTTTTTCAAGTTGCCGCGCTCTCCATCAGGACCATGCAATTGATATTGATTTTCTTGCTCTCTACACGAGCATCCCAAACATTCAACCCACTTTCTAACACTGCCGATGTAAACTTAAGGGGCTTGCGTCGACGCTTGTCACCGTACGCTTCGTTCTGGTTTTTACAGCATTCTTGAGAATATCGGATGTTGTGTTTCGGGCAGGTGCTGTGATCAACTTGAACTCCCGCTTGACTCAAACTGCGAGTTGACCTTGAGTCATTGTAGGAGCCTCTACATGTATTCGCAACTATTTTGCGTATTTGCCCGATTGTCATACATCGCTCCATTTTGAGTTTGAGGGTGAAATGGGTGGATACGGCGAAAAAACCTATTGTATAATATAGACAATTAGATGGGTACCTTATAAACGCAGTTTTGGAATTTGCATAAAAATTGACAAGATTATATTGAGAACCAGGTATCGGAAGTGAGGGTACCTACGGTATGTAGCCCCTACGAATTCGCTTGGACCGTGTAACGGTCAGTCACTCACCAGTCTCACTTGCATTCCAGAAAGCGGTACTAGTCATCCTCTACTGGTCCTTCTCACTCAAACAATACGCGCACCACTCCCCACAAAGTCGGATATAACCACTTCTGGAAAGACAAATATACTTCACCCCCGTATGTACACAAGTGTCCTTCCAGATAACCACTTGCAACAAAGTAGCTCCCGGACGGACCCAATCTTCCACACAGTAATCTAATCAATCGAGTTAGGGGTGATTACTATAACCCCAGACAAGCAGCTAATTTGAAATGGAAGTCTATCCAGATGGCCAACTAGAATATGAAATCAGCAGATCACCTCGAACGCGCGTCGCCCGATCACTAACCGAAATGGGCTTGATAATATACTCGAATATGACGTGCCGCCTTCCTCTATGTCGATACGCCCACACACAATACTCCACTTGGGGTTACTCAAGGACGCTGCCTGAAATTCGACTCCTTGCGTCTCCGCTAACACACGACTATAGCCCACAAACCAAGACGGCCTGGAGATGCTTGTGCTTTAGGTGGCAAAACGAATTCTCTATTAAAATATAAGTCCCTCTGTCAATCTTTTCTGATAGTAGTAACACATGCAAAATAAACTTGGTCTCAGTATAGGTCGACGATCGCAATCATCCCACAGTTTCGAATCTTCAAGTGCATAACATATCCGGCCGGTCGCACTGGCCGGTCGTTAGCGTATGGACTGAACTATAGTCAGTGTTTCGAACCCCCGACTCAGATCCACACATCAATTGATTACGGCGCCCAATATCCAAAAGTCACTACCTGACATCGATCGTCACTCACAGGCATAGTGATAGTCCAGTATTACCATCACTCCACATGTACCTTGGTGTATTCATATCACTTTCTTTCTCGCCAATTCATATTCTTTCGTGTACCAATCTTTTGGATACCGGAAATCTATCCATCATAATTCTCCAAATAGACCATCAACAAATATCAATACTCACACTCCACAGATTCTGGTACAACTTTGAACCAAATTATCTGGAATGAGTGGCTGGGAATTTCTTTCAATCACAACGCGTCACAATGCAAAGAAGATTCATGTCCGAATAAAGGACTTCGAGGCGACCATCTCTCCTGGCTACTACAAGAATTTTCTCAGTTACCTCTGCTTCTGGATATGATTCAAAATGGAGTTACGCATGACGTTCGGCAGCTAAAGACACCAAACCAGGGGATTTCGATAGCCAATCACAAATCAACTCGGACGTGGAGCAATGCCCTACGACGATGTATACAAGTAGGTCAAGATGCGGGGAGATACCTAGTTGTGGACACAGAGGCTGCTGCAGTGTTGAAGGGGATCTATGTCAGCCCGTTCAGGTGCGTCCCAAAAGCCGATGGATATCCTAAAGTCGCAGCGAGAGTTATCCATGATCGTTCTTATCCGGCAGGACAATCAGTTAACAGCTCTTCAAACCTAGACAATCTACCGCTACTGTAATATGAGCCCGTTCACAAACTTGAGTGGTGAATCGAAGAACTGAGGATTCTTCGTCCTGCAAGTCGAGTAAAACTCAAACTCTGAGATGTCAAGTCAGCTTTTCGAAATGTCTACGGCAGCATCAAAGTTTGCAGCCAATTCGCAGGTCAACTTCCTAATGAAGGCGCAATAGCAATTGATATTGCACTCCCCTTTGAATGGACGTGGACCCCGGCCCATTGTGGTGTATTCGGCTCCTCCATTACACGCCTTGTGAAAAATGAAAGTCCAGCCAGTCTAGACACGAGCGTACGGGACTCCGAGGAATTCTTCTGCTATACATGGGTTGATGGCCATATTCTATTTGAGGAAGACCTAGGAAACCGACTGGAACTATGCGAGGCTTCCAGCCCCTCTCGTGTAAAAGTCATCCTCAAGCATCAATCGGCGACGCGGACACAGCTGTGCAAACAATTGGGATCTCTACATCATGTGGGTTCGTATTCACTTGGCAAAACCACTGTTCCAACGTATTGCAGCTCTCCATCGACGTGGTTCTCGTTGGGGAATTGTTGCAGTGTCCGAAGTTGCTATTCTTGATTTGCAGTGGTTTGAGTATGTTCTAAGACATGGTCAGTTTCGCAGTGTCTCTCTCAAGTTCGTTGGAGAGCTTCCGGTTCCGGACATACGTTTGTATATGGATTCCAGCGGCGCAGGCCTCTGTACACTCCATCCAGTACGACGCGAATTTATTCGCCTAAAGACAAAGGACTTCTTATTCTACAAGGCTGATTCTCGCTCGATATCAGGGAACTATTTGGTGCTGCACTGGCCATCCTGTGCTGGGGTCGCGACTGGTCTCACCACGTATCCGTGGAAGTGACGCACGTACGCTGCTGGATTGACAATCGATCAGCGGTAGCCTGGTGCAATAATCTCAATAGTCGGGATCCTTTGGCGCAAGAGCTGAACCGAGTGCTGGGCACCATCGAAGCACAATAGGCTTTACATGTGTCCGCTAAGTATTTACCCGGCGCAGTCAACACGATGGCAGATTTGGGATCTCGTGCATGGGACGGACCTCGACTAACAAATTGACAATCACTGGGTCGTTCCTAAAAACCCAAATCCCCTTTTGTGCGTACCAAAACAGACAAAAAAGGATCCGGTCGCAGTCGTGAGCAACTTCGTTTTCGTATCAAATTGGCCCATGGTGGAAAATCTGTAAGGGGGTGGTTGCCACCCCCGACAGAATGGTATGCCGTACTTTCCTGAATAAATATGCAGCTTACAGGAGGTTCAGATGTAGTCATTTGAAAAGATTCCGCCATCAACTAACCTGTGATGCCCATCAACTCGCATTTCACGATAACACCAAGTAGCATCACGCTGACACAGCTAACCCCCGGACATAACGACTCATCATCAACCGCTGCTACGCAACGTCCAGTATCCCCAGTAGCGCCACTCCTAGCAACGGGGTGCAAACCACGTACAGCTCTTCAAACGAATGTAGCAGCTCACGAAAATCTTAGTGATCTAAGCCAGTTAGAGAAATTTGAGATGAATCGTCGCCAGATCTGTAGAGTGCGGCAAACCCGGACATGGTTGACCATTGGAGCACTACGCGAGCGATCCGTTGATCACGCCGGCATCGACGTCGTCGCCCTAAACAAGATTGACATGACTGACTAGTCTCGATGCTTGATGTCGGTGGGCAGTAGCAAGAACAACGATCAAAGCGGTGATCATTAGTGAAGAAGGGTGGAGTGGGAGATGAGAGGGTGATATCTGAACAGAGCAGTTTGCGTTTTCGGATGCAACTCAATTTAGTACAATCCACAATTATAAACAAAAATATAATCTTTGTGCAAATTTGAAACGATCAAATTATGTTTTCAGGAACGACTCACTAACTAAAGCTTGGACGCAGGTACCAATCTTTACCGCTATACGGAAGCTCTACTCGACGAGATGGCCCGCCTTCAGCGGTACCCGGTCGCTGAACCATCCAGACACCAGTAACAAGGAATCTGGCAGCAGTGGGAAAAATTGTGTGCGCCTTGGGGTGAAAGGTGGCTTCCGCAACACGACGTAGAAAACCAATCTTTATTACTGGTTATCTTCGACATTCACTGCTGGATCCTGGAAATTAACACGGAAGAGCCCCTGCAAGCATCATTTAATCTAAACTATGCCATATAAACTGGTATTATCGGGTATTTGCCGGATTCGAGCCTCGACTTCGATCAAACCCCGCCCTTGCCATTGCCGGAAGGCGTCGGACGAGCCCAGCAACGAGACGAGGAGGAGCCGTCATGAGATCAATGCTACAGTGGATTATCAGCAACCACGACTTCCAAGAGCCCCAGTACCGCGTTCTCCCAGGTGCTGCACTCGGGTGTCCGTCAACAAGCCCACTGAGAGCTGTAAGCGTGGAAATCACACTGTGAGGTTAGAAGAATGACCAACAAGGACACGGAACGAAACGAGTGTTTCCTGTTCAAATAATCAGACTCTCTGTACAGTATTTGAGGCACGGCTGCTCATGGAAAATGCAACGCGTTTACGATTGCAGCTTGAAGAACCAATCTGCTCAATAAAGGCGTCGACAATGCTGTCCGCCTAAATCATGTCCAAAGTGGTACAAGCCGCAGCCAAAGCAACAGGGAAATACGCCACGCTCTTCTCGTGTCATTCCCTACGACGTGGAGGTTCGACGGCCTTGCTTTCAGCAGGCGTTGACAGCACGGCTGTAATATTTCACGGAAGGTAGAAGTCTGACTCATATCAGCGATACACATCATACACAAACGAGTCGGACCGACATCTTGCCGAACGAATGGCATTCGGGGACGCAGCAATCTGTGCCTCGGCAATGAGCTATTTGATCACACGCTCCTCAGCGTGGATCATATACTGATACCACAAAACACTTGCTGCTGCAATGCACTACCGTTTAAATTCCCACGCCATATTCACTAGATATTGACACTCCACTTCCGCTAGTACTGACGTTGAAAACATTTTCTTTCGCGGCCCACCCGTTATTCGTCAAGTGTTCTTTAATATTAACGCGTCAGAAGATGAAAATGACTAGCAACAAGGAGTATGAACAGAAACAAAAATGATGTGTTGTGTTGCTTGTATCTTACAGGTTTCTTATTTTACTGTTGTAGAGCGTGTGTTCATACCACAATACGTATTGAACTGTCAAGAACGGCAGTGAGAAAAGGTGATGCATTGGTCAATATGTCGCAATAAATTTCAGAAAACCTAGGATACCTGCTTCATTATCGTTCTTGAATATATACCGGAGAATCAAGTCAGGGATATTATATAGAGTCAAGCATGGCGCCTCCCAAAAAATTTCAATATTGGCCGAGCTTCTATGTAATTGCGAATATGGTTTGAATTTATTTTACTTGACTAATGGTGGTGGACCTTCTACAAATTGTAGAATTCAAATACATCTCGGTTGTTTACCATACTGGATGCTATTTTGACGTCAGTGGTAAAATGACGTCATCTTTTGCATTACGTTTATCGTGACCCCTTTCTCCAAGCAGCATTCGATTTTATTCACATGTCCAAGAACGACTACGATGGCCGAGCAACTACTTGGCAAACATTCTGGAAGAGAGCAAAGCAGGTCAGCGGCAGGTCAGGTCGGATTTGATCAAGTTAGGAGATAGGGCATAATACTAGCATATGTTACCCCATCTGCCTGGGGGGACTATTATAATGGACCAATTGTGCGGCGGGATGAATTTGTAAACGGTGACAATTCTAATTGTGTAAATGAAGTAATTATGCCACTAGAGCATATTCTATAATATAAACTTTGACACTGGCATTCGCTACATCGTTGAATCCAAAATTGACGGTGTTTGGGGAGGGTTTAAAATTGTTCTTGCCCCACGAATTAAAATGGACCAACGTTTACGATCAGTTTGCACTGCTCGCCACCAAGCCTGCGTAGTAGACAAAACCAGGCGTAGTCCAAACGTGTTGCGTAGATCTCGGAGATTGGCCGAAGGTGAGTCTCTCTTTGTAATTGCAAGTGCTTACAGTTTTTACTACTATTTTTCAGTTGTGTATAATACAATAGATCGCCCCCCATTGACGGCACCTGAATTTACTAGTGGACATGAACCGAATTTCCTTAACTCTAATCGTCGGTTTCCTCTCCTTACTTTGCGATCAATTCTCAACTCTTCTAGCGATGAAAGCCCCAGTCTCAATGATACAGGGGTCGAATTTGCTGCAATGACTACCGATGAGCATTGTGAACAAAGCGTTGACTTGACACATGAAAGAGAATATGACATCGCAGAAATGGAAAATAGTCACGATAGAAATTATGGATTCAATTTTGGGTGTTCAGATACTGGAGAACAAAAAGAAGATGAAAGCTCAGCAACTCAAGCCCATTCTTTTGTCCATAATGATCATGGAATAGGAAGGCGTACGGGTCGTACGACGCGTTGGATTGATGGATACAATAATGTCTCTCGTTTGGCATGCAGATGTAGTCACTATCGAGCAGGTTGTAACGGGAAATGTGCGTTTGATAACATCTTAGGTCGATATACATATTTTGAACCTCACACTTGTTGACGATCAGCTATGGCTGACACTAGTCTGGATTCTATTCCAAACCCACCTGCTAACGTATCTGAATTAATGAAACGAGAATTGGATCGTATGGCTGTGACTATGACAATTACCAGGTCGGAAATTTGGGATATTCTTCGCTCTAAATTTTACGGTACCATTGGAACGGGGACAGCAACCGTAGGTTTATCACGTGAACACGTGTTACGCCGAGTTAATCGTGTACGCGTTGAGCAGGTTAGAGGATCTGTTTATTTTCCAATTGAAGTTTCTCCGTGGGTACAAATTCTAAACGACAATGGGACTACTACAGAAACCAACTTGCTTTTATTCCACTACTCGTATTACGCCAAAACCAGTAAAATGCGGGGGCATTTGCTGGGGTGGGCACATCTTGTATTTCTGAACATGCTTAAACACCGACAGACATCCGTAGTTGTAGATGGAACATTTCGATGTGTGCCTTCAAAACTTGAGCAATGCATGGTTTTCACAACTTGCGATAGACCAACTAAAAGTTTTTATCCAGCAGTTTTCGTTCTTTGCATCTCGAAATATACGATATGTATTTTCACGCAACTCGGCTAGTTCTAGATGCCACTGACTATGCGATGGAGCCACAATATTCATATTGTGATTTTGAGGCGGGAATGGTTCATGCAAATCGTGATCATTTTCCAGAAACTACATTAATCGATTGTTTTTTTCAAGCAAGCTTGCAGAAGAAGAATGAAAAAGTATCGAATTCCAAAACTTGAGTGTAAAATAGCAATGAAGGCGGGGCTCTTTGATATGTTAACAGCTTTGCCCCACGAAAAATTGCAGTTCAAGGAATTTCTTGGGTCCAGCAGAAAATTCATCAAAAATGTGAACAGAATGGTATCAGCTGCTCTACTACAAAATGGGAGGAATTTTGGAGGTATTTTAAACGGACTTGGATTAAGAAATAGCCATCTTCGTTGTGGAATAATTTCGCTTCATTCTAGAGAGGTGGTGAGTCGCAAGAATAACCCTTTGGAAAGGTTCAATCGGGAGATAAGCGATATGCTTCGTGGGACACATCCAAATTTACCTGATTTTGTATCTGGATTTGAAAAGATTGCACGTAGGCATGCGAATAAGAAAGTTGATATTGAGTTAGGTCGTGCAAGAGACCCTATTCGGAACGTAATTAGAATTCCTACACCAGTTAATTTCCCAGACCACGTAAGTGAAGATTCGCAAGAAGACCCGGAGCGTCGTGAAAACTACAGCGATTCAAGTGAGGATTTAGGACACAATGGTTTGCGTGTACCGATGAGAAATCTGGTTTGCCTCAGTACTGAGACTTCCCTTAGTGCTGACATATTTATACTACAGGATTTTGATGTCGCTGACCAATATTCGAGACGTCATCCAAATGAACTTTCTAGCGATAGTAGTGCTTAACTACGTATAATGGTTTATTATGGTTTATTTGTAATGCATTCAATATATTTTTATTGTAGTGGTTTTCTTTCAGTGCTGTTTTCTTCCTATGTTGTCGATACTCACGACCTCGGTTCTGTTTCAGTTATCCGACAAAAAAATGGTAGTGTGGTGTAATATAGGCGGATCCACATAATTCGGATTTCTAGATCCGCTTGTCTAGCAGCTGCCTTGTGGTATGCTTCCTTATATTTTTGATGAGCTCGGACAATTCTGTTCGTAGCAAACTGCCGATCCGTGTGTCTTCATCCGATTCGTGTGGAATAAGCACAACTTCTCCAATCACTGCAAATGCATCAGTCATCCTGTCGGCTATAGTGATAAATGAATCCTGGACATTTTCAGGGCGATCTACAAAGCGAGCCAAATGTACTGCACTAATACAGATTCGAACATCTCTCCCGTATCACCTTCAAAAACCGCACTCTGCAAACGCATCAACCCTTCCTAGACTACAATATGTGATACTCACTTCTGTATTGTACATTTAGTACATCAAATCCTCTGTGATTTGAACACCTGGATTTGTAGGAGTTGTAGTCGAAATCAAATTGTTAGGAGAGACAGGTCTGATTCCGGTTTGTAGTTTGGATGCGGCGAGTACGCCCTCTCATCACATATTCCAAATTGGTCAAAATCTGCCGAATGATCTGGGAATTCTGCAAAGAAGGTTTGACGTGTGTATTCTGACTCCGATTTCCATTGTATGCGAAGTCTCATTCCACCTTTCCGAAGTAACCACTTGCTGTCCAAAACATGTAGCCCTTCCCCAGATAGTTGCATTCTTCTATGCACATAAGCTTTGGCAAACATGTTACCTTGGATCTCGGCATATTTCCAGATAGCGTTGTGAACTAGCATGAGGACCTTAGAGATATCAATGGCTTGTTGTTGAGTGAGATTTTCATCTTCCCAAAGAGAACCAAGTTATAAAAATAAACGAAGTTGAACTATTTTTAGTAATGTACTTTTAATATCAAAATAGCAATGTAAAACCTTCAAAATCAGTAAAGTACTAATAAATTCATAAAAGTTCAAAAGCACAATATTAACAACAAATTCAAATAATAGTTTGCGTTAACTGTTGAAAAATAAATAGTACAGCTGTTTTTAACCCCCCCCAGACCGGAGGCCGCCAGGAACATGTAAAGTGCATA
>NBNE01000306.1:0-26437 GCA_002215365.1 Phytophthora megakarya
ACTCCAGAAACCATGGAAACAGGCAGCCGCTGAATGCATGTGAGTGGACTTGAATAAATTGAATTTGTCAGTGCAACTGGTTCATGCTGGATTCGTTCTAAGTGCCGCGCAAATACACGCATAACATTCAAATGAAAAGCAGCCTCGAATCCTGGTACGAGTCATGCGATAATTTTTTTGCGTGCTTGACGTCCAGAATCACTGGATTAGAACTCCATTGCCGCAAACATTGTAATATAAAATAGCAACTGCATTGTTTATCAAGATAACTTCCTGGAGCTACATCGTGGTAAAGTTGCTCCTAGGCAATCAGATCATCTGATTCAGATGTACTTCAGTAAGTAAGTACTATTCTTGCTATTGATTTCTGATTGGTTCATCAAGTTGAAGTTGCCTTGTCATGGAACAGCAGCACACAATGCTACTCGCGTTACTTGGTTGTCATTTCCCTGCGCAGTATGTCCTCCAAAAATGTACATGGAGTCTTTGTAAACTACCGCTCGATGCCAGGCGCGTGGAGTCATTGGGATGTCACACTTGGCCTGCTTCCAGGTCGGAATGTCTTCACCTGCATCAAAAAAATTTTAGGACGAGAAGATTGGAAACCTGGAGTAGGTCACAAATGAGGTACCTGTGCCGAGATCCAACACGTACGCGTCGCCTTTCAAACATCCTGTGTTACCTCCATATACAATTAGTTGAGCACCGATGCTGGCGCCTGAGTGCGTATAGCGTGACGCGGGAGGCTGGCCCTGTGTCTCCACTTTTCTCCACACGCAATCGATATTTTCACTTGACACACTCTCTGTATCATCGTGTCAGTGTTAGTCTCGAATGTTTACACGCATAAAAAGCAAGTACGTACCAATTTCAAAAGCAAAAAGGTGACCGCGACGATATTTGCCATCGTACCCGCCGAAAATGTACATGCGGTCTTTGATGACACACACTGAGTGCGTCGATGTAGGTCCTGGAATATCACCGCGAGGATGAAGCTCGACCCAGATCGGGTGTTTAGTGTCTGAGTGCATACACAATAGGAGCGCAGTTGTTAGTATATGTATCAGTAAACCATTCAAGTATGAAATATGAAGGTACGCACCAAATCGAAGCGCAAACGTATCGCTGAGTCGTTGCGGGTGGCCGTAACCTCCATGCAAAATGGCCATACCCTGCAAAACCGTCAAAGAGTACCAGTAGCGCATCGAAGGAGGCGTTCCGCCAACTTCGACTTTTTCCCACCTCCATTCTCCAGACTCTGTCATTAAAACGTAATGATCTCTAACATTAGTGACCCCACTCATCAACATCTACAGTATCTTCCCTTGATACTTCTACTACAATACGTACTGAGGTTCAGTCTGTGCAGCTCAGTGAGAAACTTGCCATCGATTGTGCCACCGATTGCATACAGATCGTCACTGATGACGAATATTTGGAGAAGGTTGCCTGGCGGTGGTGGTGTACCGCATATTGACGGTTGTGTCCAGTGTGGTGATGGCTTTGCTGCAAGATCTAAAATATGTAGATCGTTCAGCCGGAGCTTGCCAACGATGCCGCCGACGACAATCAGGAGGTTCCCGTGGATCGTCAGCCCGCAATCGTATCGCTGATCTGGAGGTGTGCCTTTAGCTTCCATTGTTTCCCACTCCATATAAGCGACTGCAAGCTCCTCTCGTTTAATCTTGCGCGATCTGACTTTCCTCTTACCCACTTGGCTGGCGGGGAGACGAGCAGTTTTGGTTGTCGTTTTGACAACTGTCTCTCGAGTTGAAGTCGACGCGGGCTGCCCAAAGGAACTAGCGCTCAGCTTTCTTAGCGGCACTCGTGGATACCGCACTGGTCCTGGGACAAAATTGCCGCTAAGAGACGTCCTTGCAGCGATTGGAGGCGACGGACGTTCAGTGTCAGAGGGCACCAAATCATCAAGATCGATCACGTCGTCCAAATCGCTAAGGTTGTCGAGCTGGAGGGGGCCATCACTAGGATTCGGTAGCAAGTCATGCTGAGATCTGCTGATATCGAATCCCGCAGATATCGCCGGGCTGATAGTGTTAATGGTGCTGGTGACGGTACTGTAGTGCATTTGGTCTACGTGGAGAATGGCACTTTGGTACGGTGTGGACAACATACTCAGCGACGTGATCTGTCAAAAGGTAGGCACACAATTATTAGTCATTTCAATAATACAAAGTTGCAATGATGAAGGCGTACGGGCATATGGAAATCATGAGTTGAGGCGTACGAGAACCCCATTGCTCGCATCTCCGATTCCGGTGTTGAGGTGTCGCTCTTCCCAGTTTTGAAGAACTGCTGGGCTTGACAAAGTGGGCAGTCACCCAACGATGAGAGTGACTGTTGCATGCAATGCCAACACAACACGTGACCGCAGTCCTGACGGACTGGAAATTGCGTTACCCGGAGACAAATTGGACACGAGGAGCCCTGTCCACTCGATCCAAGCTGCAGATGGAGGTTGTACGCAGTCTCCAGTCCGTCCCACGTCCCATCATCCACTGCAAAGTGTCCTGAGGCAAAGAATTCTTCGTCCCCATTGACCTCGGCGGTCTTTTCTTCTTTGTCATCGATTGGATGCCGCGCTGCCACGAGAGAATTACTATGGGAAGACACATCTTCATCCCCCGCAGAGGGTAGCGCCGTGTTCGCGCTTGACAGACGCCTCATACAGAGCCTTCAGAAGGCCAACTGAGCCCTCTGCGCGGGAGAAACCAAGGGCCGTCTTGCCCTCCAGGGCCGTACTGCGAAGACGGAACGCGATTCTTGCGAGCTGTCTCTAGCGACAGTGCGATTGGCTGAAATAAAACAGCGTGTTTGAAATTCAAACACGCTGTTTCTAAATGTTGAACACGCGATTTCTAATATCATATTTTTATTCAGTTTCTAAGCTGTCGGTAAGTGTTTCTAACTACTTCAAGTTGCTATGCTCGTTATCACCAGCAAATAAAAGAGAAGTTTGGACACATACATTAGAGAACGACATGTTTTAGCTACGATACAGATTCACATGAACCTAAATCATGAGCTATGTGCGCATTGGCCGCAGTTAAGACGAGTCTTCATCGTCGATGGCGAGCATATTCTCTGGAGCATCGCAGTCGTCACCAATCGGGCAGTTGACGTCGTCGTCGGGCATGTGGTACAGACACTTGCTGATGAGGAACTCCTGGCGGTATTTCTGCACGGCCACGTCTTCAGGCACGTCGTCGATACACACTTCAAGGAAGTACTTGAACAGGAACATGCCGCCAATGAATATGGTAAACATCCACACGCGCGTGGGCGTCCCCAAATCATTGAAAACGTCGCCCGTGAAAACAACAAACCGTTGGTACACACCGAGATGGCAGCGAATGCCTGCAGTACCAAGTACCAGTATCCCATGCTACGCACGTTGCGTGGACGCGGACGTCGTGACTCGAAAACGAGGCGATAAGCATCCAGACGGATCTCGAAGTAGTTGTTGACGTACGAAAGCAAAGGAGCAAACGGGAAGGCCACCACAAACATGGTAGTAAAGCCGAACTGGAGCGCCATCTCCGTGTAATCATCGAAAGTACCGTGCCAGTCGTACTGAGCCATGAAGAGCTCACGCTCGGCGTCAGACTGCTTGTAGTCGTCCAAGCGACCCAGCAAACGGTACTTGCTGAAGTACACGAACAACCGCGGAATGGCCACCTCCGTGACGTTGCCCACGAAAAGTCGGGAGCAGAACACGATCGCGAGCATGTACTCGAGTTCGTGCATACAGCTTCTGTCGCATCCTTCAAAGCCCTCCTTCAGAAACGCCACGTAGAAAAGACCCGCGTAGTTGTTCACGAACTGGAAGATCACAGTCTTGACAATGAGACTGTTCTCGTACTCCATATCCGTGCGGTGGTTCTCTTGATCCACAAGCATAATCGAAACGTAGTTGTAGATCTTGGTCATGATGGTAATCTGGACAACATTTGCCACAGATGACACGATCGAGCCGTACTTGTAGTCGTCCAAAACGAGCTTATCCGAGTCGTTGCCCTTTGTGAGGTCGTAGGTCAGCATGAAAATCGACGACACGAGCACGAACACAATCAAGATCAGGAACGAGATAACGACCCAACTGTAAGCCACACGCTTGAGTTTCTCACGGGGAGGGAAATAGCGCGTCGACTTGCCGTTAATAGGCGACGGGATGCGTTCTCCATAGAACTGCGGTCGAAGGTTGACAGTCTCTGAAAAGTGAGCAGTTCCCCAGCGCAGTGTTTCACGTGAGTTAAGTCGCTTCCAGTTCTCCAGGTAAATGGTCATCCAAATAGTCATGAACGCTCCAAAGATCGGCGAGATGTAGGCGAATACAGTGTTGTAGTGATCTTGAGGGACTGAGTAGCTCACAATCCCCGTGACAATACCCACCAGTGTCGGATACAACAGCCATTTGGTGTAATGTCCTAGATACAAGAAATAGAGTGCCACCTTCACGCCAAAGTACTGGCAAATCCGGTCGAATGGCTGGTTCATAGGGGACATGTTCCACCGGATCCAGTGTTCCTTGAGGTCCATCTTCTCCTGTTCTTCGTGCAACGGATAAGTCTCGACAATAATTCCCTCATAGATGAGACGATCAATATCTTGGCCAGCACCAGTCTGATGATTGGTGATAATGTGCTCAATGAGTCCAATGCGATCAGTGCTGGAGAAGAGCGAGCCGTTGGGACCTTTTCTCGAGTAAAAGTGCTGCAAGTCTCGAGCTTGGAAGTACGGCGCGAAGATGTAGTCGAACGGCGAGTAGCGGTACGTCTGCTTCACGTCGCGGATCGGGAAGGGTGCGATACCGTACTCCGGAATGCCATTAAATGAGGCGCGACGCAGCTCCGTCGGGTCCAGTTGCAAGTGCATCTTGAGCACTTCAGCCTCGCGTCGCATGAGCTCCTCAGGAGCACGGATCTTGCAGAACACGAGCTCCTTCCCCACGGAGTAGAAGAGTCGCAGACGCAGCCCAGCGCCGCGCAGACGGTTGATGATGGTGTCGCGCTCATCGCTCACTTCGATCACATGTTTCGGTGGATTGGGGAACACAATCACGTAGTCCCAACGTCCGTTCGCTTCCGAAGACGACGTGCCGTAGTCTAGAGGTACGCGCAAGCGCAGCTCCGCAGTCTGTGGCTGAGGATAAGGGTCCGCCATCGCGCCAGGAAGGAACTGGGTCGGCCACCTCGAAGGATTTTGCGTAGCCATTGGCCTGATTTATAGGATTTGCAATAAAATATAGTAAAGGCTTGATTTAGACCAAGCAAGGAATTAGAATATCTCTGCGACGATCTTGAAGCGATGTCTATCTATTGCCGGAATGATCCGGTAGTGAATATTATATACGACACAACTACCTCAAGATTACTGAGGAAACGCCGTGGGTACTGCAGTTAAGACAGCACGTGCGTGCGTGGCTTGGCGCAGCAAATGAGCTGCTGCGTTTTGCATTGGTGGCGAGCTCCGCTAACTGCGAACGTTTTTCGGTGCAGTCCCAGCAATACTTGGCCAAGGGCTACAGACCACGTGACACCTGTCACTGGTGGGTGGTGCCTACAATAGCGCTCGGCTCTTATGACGATCAAGGCTGAAGTACACGTAACCGAGTGGCCAGCGGCTAACTTAGTCGGCTAAGCATTAGTAGTCTCCGGATCTCGGGCTGAAATCCAAGCCGAATCTCGGCTGGAATCCAATACTTGTAAAGCAGGTTTCACACGATGGATACTCGACGAAGTTCCACTTGACAGAGCGTCCTCGAAGCAGCAAATGAAGGTCCCAAACCCATGCTGAAGGACAATCGGACTGCGATGCAGAGTGCGTTGGCTGCGTTGGCTGCGATTGCTGTAAAGCTGTTGCGGCTGGGATGGTTGTTAAGCTGTTGCCCCTACCATTATTAAACGGCTGGCCGCAACCGTGGCGACCAACCAGCCAATTGTACTCGACCACAACGCGTGACGAGGAGCTCCAAGCAGAGGTCCCTTTTTCTGTGCACAAGTCGATGATCGTATATCAGATGTAATGTACTCTATTCGATTATAGAGGTATGCATAAAATACTAACTACTTGACGTGATTAATAAATTTTCCACAAAATGATATGATACCACCTTTCGTTTCCGTCAGGATATTCGTCTGTGCACAAGTCGATGATCGTATATCAGATGTAATGTACTCTATTCTATTATAGAGGTATGCATAAAATACTAACCACTTGATGTGATTAATAAATTTTCCACAAAATGATATAATACCACCTTTCGTTTCCGTCAGGATATTCATTCTGTCAGGTGTAAATTACATTTGTGAATCCTGAAGAGCAGCAGGCCATCAAAAGTTCAGAAATTGATGGTTGGTTTCGGGTCGAATCTCCATGCATACGATAGCTTGGTTGCGACGGGCTTGCGAGTGCCTCACATTCGCGATTTGACTCGCTAGCGCTCATATTGTAGGAGCAGGGCAGTCGAGGTCAGATATGAGCTCTTCATTCAGCAGCCTCGTGAAGCAGCGGGCACATCGGGTCGGCACATTCATTGGCAGCGACACCAGCACATTCCTGTCTAGCGTATCATCTCAGCGCGCCACAATTATAGCGTCTCCGTCGCTCTCGACCGGGGACGAGACACTGGAGGATTGGCTCTATTGGCAGCGCGACGCCAACAACGCACACTGCTGGACCAAGGTGTACGGCGTCTTGGACAACGAGTTCCTATGGCTCTTCAAAGGCAACCACTCGAGCAGGACTTTATTCCTACAGATCGCAGTCAGCAGCGTCGAGGTGTCGGGTCAACGACAGCTACGGATCGTGGATCCCAACGGCGAGGACATGGAGATCTGGCTGTTGGACGAAGACAGCTTCGGCGCGTGGCGGCTCCGTCTGGAAGAAGCCGCCGCGCTCACCACCCAATTCTTCCGGCTCACGGAGCTGGAAGCACGACGTCTTCCGCGGAACAGCGCGTTCCGTGGAAGTCTCGTGAACTACCGCCGCGCTAGCAAGCGATCACGCTACAGAGCGGCCATCGAGTGGATGGCTACGCGCTGGAGACAGAAATTTGTGCGGAGGGACAACTGATCCTACCGAGTCGTCTGACGGCGGCTTTGCAGCATTTCGCATACTGCGGTGGGCGCGGCACCCGCGAGGAATGACTCACGGCACTACATGTACGGCTGCAGAATATGATGTAGCACCTATTTAACTGAATGAACACCGTTTCGTGCGTTCCAATGCGATGCCTCGAGAGTCGAGACCTCGAGTTGTTTTGCTGAACTGTCCTTGCCCGCAAGCTTGTGGCCGCCTTGAGGCGCGATTTGCCGTGTTGGTTTACGCCCAAAGTGGTCATGAGGACATCAGGTTCTTGGCGTCTAAATTTTGCATCTTTCCACTTATGAGTCGGCAGCTACAGCTACAGTGGATGCCTTCCATGTATTATATTGCCATCGTGGGCGTTGCCCTCGCGACTGTGTATGGAGTCGGCGACGCAACGGCTGGAGTTTCCCTCTATCCGCAGGTGCACAACAAAAAACAACGGTAGATTTCTCCCCGTCTTCGCTCAATCCGTCGCATGTCTCGCTCCCTTGCTGGGTCCACAGGGCGGATCACATCGCAATTCGCCGCGTGAGACCAAAGACGATGCGGCGCCTGTCGTTGACGGCCATGCCGGAGCGGCGGAAGCAGCAACAACGCTCAAGCCTCACGTGTGGCAAGTCCACGAGCAGTTTACGCTCGACGTTCGGCAACTTTAGCATGTTGTCGTCGCTCTCAGCGTCGACGTCCGCGTCCACGGACTCGCTCACGTCGCTGTCGACAGCTTCGAGCTCGTACGGCGGCTTCATGGAAGATTACGACGATATCGACGAGCAGTGCGAGCACCAAGAGTGCTGCGAACAGGGCTGGATGTACTGGAAGACCAACAGCAACAGCTGGCTCAAGATGTACGCACGTCTGCGCAATGAGCTGCTGTGGCTCTCCAAGGGCGCAGACGACGTGGTGGCCGTCGTACAGATCGCCGTAGCCGGCGTCCGTGCAACGGACATCGGCGGCATCATCGCACGCGGCCCTTCCGGCGAGAGCATGGAGCTCTTCGCCTACGAGCGCGATCGCACGGGCGACTGGATAGACGCACTCTACGTAGCGGCGCAGCTCACGCAGTCGTACGAGCGCTCCGTAGCGGCCGAGTACACCGAGATCCCCCACCGAGAGATCAAGGAAGTGGAACAAGTGTATACTGGCACATTGGTCATCTACAACAAGGAGCAGAAGAAAGCTCCATGGAAACAGTTCCTGTCCACTAAGCGACTACGACAAGCGTGCCGTCGCCGACTGGAGAAGTTCGTGGACCGCTTGGACACTTCCAAGCGGTAGATTTACGTTTCAGGCCTGAAGTCGTCAACACTTTTAGCCCTGGACAAACGCCAACAATGGCATGTAGCGAGCGACTCGCAACTTATTTATCAACCAAGTAAACTGCTGTAATTCCTATCGAGTCTCTCTCCTTTTCGTCATGCTGTCAAGTTGTACATTCAATCGTTACGGGATTCAGCAAGAGGTCTGCTAGGTTCAGTTGAATAGCGTTACGGAACTTCGGTCCGAAGGCGTACGTTACAACGTGAATCGTGAGGAATTGGATGACGGCACAGCGCGAAACACGCCGATCATCGGCGAAATCGATGTGTCCGTGGGCGTCATCGCCGAATCCGGTCGTCCTGGCATTGAAAACTAGGCTTTCCATTCAAGACCAAGATCATTGATCACGGTCTCAGATCAAGCAAAGAGAGGACGATCGTCTTATCCGTCTGTGACGGGGTTCGTGTACATATAAATTCAGGATCTGCAGAATCTTCTCTACGACGTGCAGCGCAATTCCACCAAAAAATTATCGCGTCCTTGACTTGCGCAGCTTTGAAATCTTCTAGGTTTACACGTCCTGCACCACATAGGTACATTGTACACGTCTACGTGGCTGGATCATGGAAGAAGCTCTTTCATGAAGAACTATCCACACTTGAAGTGAAGAGCTACATGTACATCCTTCTGGTCCGTGAAGGAACTTCACACAGCGGTGTTTTAACTTCAAGACGCAGCACTTGTTGACCGTCTAATATCAACTAGGAACCGTTCGTGCAACTTTCTGTCGTAAGCTTAGGCGTGTTCTCGTGCAAAAGATTTGGTCCAAAACCAGCGCCTCCTTTAAGGAATGAAGATTTTCCTTATCCGTTCGCATGAAACTCTCTTCAGGAATCCTGAGCTTCTCCGACGTACTTTAAAAATACTGCATAACGTGGCTGACCTCAGTGATTGTAATCTTGTTGCATGTAGGCACCATGATGTAACAACAAGATGACTTTGCTCAGTTACGCATTGACATTTTCAAAACGACCGAGCTTCCGTTTTCGTCTCACATCCCATACTTTTCCATCCACAACGTTCGTAGACCAGCGTTGCGCTGGTAAAACCCACGGATCACATGTGCGTACCTGGTATGTTGCTTCTCAGCTTCGTGCACTGCCAGTACTGATGGACGAGCTTCCGTTTTCGTCTCACATCCCATACTTTTCCATCCACAACGCTCGTAGACCAGCGTTGCGCTGGTAAAATCCACGGATCACTTGTGCATACCTGGTATGTTGCTTCTCAGCTTCGTGCACTGCCAGCAATGATGAAGTATTGGGACGGTGAAGTTGCAAGGAGCATGCCAAAACATATCATTCATGCCTTCAACGCTGTGGGGCTGCTAAATCTCGGAGCAGAAGATGTAGTCCTAGAAGTCCGATGAACAGACAAGAGACGAATGATACAGGACGCCGGGTACGGATAGTTCCCCATTGTTCATCGGCAACCAAACTGCAGCTGCTGCAGCCATTAGACAACAAACTCAAAGTGATGGATTCCATGAACACACACTGGGTTCTTGTCACTCAGTCACTTCGGAATTTGCCACCACACTGCAGGGATGGTGCCGTCTTCTTAGCCCTCAGACAGAGCCTCAGCGCCCTGCCAAGACACCGAAGATTACGAACATAACTCGGAAGAACGTTCAATGGCTGAACGTCCATGTCGCCCGGTGTCTCCTTTTCAACCACTTCGTGAACGTCAACTAAGCTGATAGCCAGCTTCTCGACAAATAGAGTCACCCCAACGTCGAAACATGAGGCGAGTCTTCAACGGTGCATGTCGAAGAACTCTATCCTCGCCGAGGACAGCGCAGTTAATCTCTGATACTTCGTTTACTCTAATGTGTATTTGTTTCAAGCACGAGCTACGACCATACCAACTCTGCGGGGAAGTCACTGCACAACATGTCCTTGCTGGGGTGAAACAAAATCATATTGGAGTAAACAAAGTACCAGAGATTAATTACGCTGTCGACATCATGGAGGATCACATGAATCACGGCAATCAGCAAACGTATGCGACGCCAATCGTTTTCGTTCACGAAGCGGATGAAGAGGAGACGTCGGAGCGACGATGATGCAGCTTCTACTCTCTTCAGCATTCCTCATTGAATTAACGTTACCACTAAGTAGGAATCGTTCGTGACTAAAGCTTTCACATTATCGGTCCGTATCAAGCTCTCTTCACAACAATACCATTGATCTTGCCACCGTTATAACGTGTGACTTGAGTGAGCAACGTCACGCCTTGTTGGCAACAATAGTTGCTGCATTTATTGACAGTGTTTACAAAACGAATAAGCTTCAGCTTTCGTTTAATGAGTTGCTCTCACATCACATTGTTGTCCATCTCATTCGTTGGCGATGGCAGCTTTGCGCTCGTAAAACTCACGGACCCACTTGTGCATATGTTGCTTCTCAGCTTCGCGCACTGCCAGCACTGACGGAGTATCGAGCTTGTTGCTGAACATGAGATCGAGATGATGCGCACCACCTTCAACCGAAAGAGCGACGACAGAATCCGAGAAATTCTGCAGTACACCAGTACCCGACCACGGATCGTAGTTCCCGTTGCTGAAGACGATATTACTCGCTGCTCTGAGTGCCTTACGTCCTCCATACTGCGTCACAGCCCAAAGCGGACGAATCTCGATACCCCACTCTGACTTGCAGTTTTCGTTGTCGGCAGTGAAGTTCCAAGGAACGGGCCAAAACATATCGTTCACACCATCCACACTCTGGGGTTGGTAAATCTCGGAGCAGAAGATGTAGTCCCAGAAGTCCGAGTCCACAGCCGATTCGTCCGAGGAGGCGTTGAGCTCGTAGCACTCTTGGTCTTTGGTGCTGTTGTAGTACACGCCCAAGGACTCCGAAAAAGCAGACAAGAGACCAACATCATCGTCTGCAGCAAAATCTGCAGCCACGTAGGAGCAAGCCACTCGAACAGGGAACGCAGGCAGCACACTAACACCGTTCATGATGTAGGATGACGGGTACGGGTAGTTCCCCATTCCCATGTAGTCGAACGCAGATTTCGCCCACTCCATAACAACGTCCACGTCCTTCTCGGACTCGACCTTCACCGAGTCACAGAGCGACAACGTCTTCTTAAGCTGCTTTCGACCGTGCTTGGTCTTCCCAAGATTTTTCATCGCCGTCCATGTCCGACGGATATTTGGCACACAGTTCGGAGCAGATCCCGCTTCCTCAGACGCATCAAACGTCACAATGCGCTCGAACGACCCCTTGTCCAGCGGAACTTCATCTCCAAGAAACGAAAGAATTGGAGCAGATCCCGCCACAACGCCATCGATAATATGCGGGTACTTCATACGAAACCACGACCCCAACATGCCGCCATAAGAACCACCAAAACCTATCACGGGGATGTCGCGCTTCCACTCGTTCTTCAAGTACGTGATCAGCACCGCAAAATCGGCCAGCGCCTGCTCTGTGGACAGATATTTCATGTGTTTCATCACGTCCTTGCCGAACGGTACCGACTTGCCAAAGTAGCGATGCTCTGCGAACACGAGCATGGCTCCGAACTCCTCTGCGTTCTCCCACATGAGGCCTGTATGGTTCAGATACAGCTCGACATCAGCTTCGTTGCCAACGTAGAAGAACATGACTCCTCCAGGCTTATAGTGTTTGTCACAGACGAAGTATCGTTGCTGGTAGGTAGGTGCACCAACGTCAAAGTGGTCGAGGGTCTGCGTGAAGAACTTCTCGTCACACTGAGTCAGCAGGTTCGTCGGCGTGACGTCCACGTTCAGCGCAGGCAGTTGAAATTCCACTGGAGCCGCATCTCTCCAGCTGAAGACCGTCGCGAAGAGCAGCACAGGCGCAACAATATGCAGCAGTCCCGCAGCTACCAACAGCAGTTGGCGTCTGCGTGGGTTCGCTTGCTGCGCTGTCCCCAGGATCGGCGTCGTCTCGTGTGTCATTGCGATCGTCTTGCAAAATGAGCGGCTGGTTGAAGCTCTAGTAAAAAATAGATATTTTATCAATTCTCACAAGGAATACAAAATGTCGTCGGAAGGTCTTCCCAACGCCTGGGGGAAGGCCGCGTGGAGAGATATCCGAAAGCGTCGAGGCCAAGCTGAAGCTACCGACGCGGCCATGAACAACCCTCCGTACCAGCCGTACGGCGGCCCGCAGCAGAATATGCCGCAGCAGCAACAGCCGCGCGCCTTCCGACCCTTCAACCCGGCGATGAACGCGCCCATGTCCGGCGGAGGTGGCCCCGCCTTCGCCCGCACCGCAAGCGCCAACAGCGGCCCGCCCTCGACCGGCAGCATCCACGCACCGCCCGCGATGGGCGCAGCGCCGCGCGGCTTCGTACCGAACCGCAGCTTCTCGTCCGGACCCGCCAGTCAACCCACAGCGCCGCCCCCGCAGCAATTCGGCCAGCCGCCTGCACCTATGAGCGGCGGAGGCACGCAGATGCGGGGCCCTCCCGGACCAGCACCGCCTATGGGTCAAGGAATGCGGCAACCTCCGCCGCCTATGAATGCACCGCCGAACGCGAACGGACTCACGCAGCAGTTCGGCAATATGGGGCTTAATAACGGACCCCCTGGCGCAACAGGACCCCCGAGAGGAGGCCCGCCCATGGGAGGAGCCCCACCCATGGGAGGAGCGCCGCCTATGGGAGGAGCAATGCCGCCTCCACAGATGAATCAGCCTCCTCAGATGAATCAACCGCCGCAGATGAATCAGCCTCCTCAGATGCAGATGAATCAGCCGCCTCACATGAATCAGCAACCTCCACAGCAGCCAATGATGAACCAGCAACAACCCAAGGCATACAACAACAATTTGCCGAGTGGCAACTTCCAGCAGCCCAATGACATGATGAACGGTGCGTTGTGTGTAGCTGTTGAAGTGGAGCTTTTTATTAATTGGTGCTAATTTTTGCAGATGGATATGGAGGACAGCCGGGTTTTCAGGGGCAGCAAGCGCAGCAGACGACGGGGTTGACTGAGGAGATGATGGCGGCCCAGTGCGACCCCCGATTCATGCGCCTGACGGTAAAATCACTGCCGCACTCGCTCGAACATGCAAACAAGTCAAAGCTGACGTATGGACTCATTATTCGCCCGTTGGCACCGCCAGAGGAGGCAGATGACCTGGATGTGGTGAACTTTGGTCCTGCTGGAGTCGTGCGCTGCCGTCACTGTCGAACGTACATGAACCCGTTCGTGCAGTGGGTGGATAATGGTCGTCGCTGGCGATGCAACCTTTGTGGTGTCTCGAACGACGTTGCTAGCTCTTATTTCTGCCACTTGGGTGCTAATCAGCAGCGACAGGACCGAGAAGAACGTCCGGAGCTTCATTCTGGCAGTGTGGAGATTGTTGCGCCGTCAGAGTACATGATGCGTCCTCCTCAACCGCCGTGCTATGTGTTTGTCATTGACGTTTCGGCTACAGCAGTGGCATCGGGTTCCGTTCAGATCGCAGTGGATACTATCAGGGAGCAGCTTGATAACCTTCCTGGCGCTCCTCGTACGCGTGTCGGTTTTCTCACATACGACAGCTCTATTCACTTTTACAACCTGAAGGTACGGGTAGTAGTGGTTTTGGTGTGATCAGTATCTGACATTTATGAATAATTTTTGTGTTTACAGTCAACGCTGAAGGCCCCGCAAATGATGGTGGTTGCTGACCTCGATGAACTCTTTATTCCTATCCCGGATGAATTGTTGGTGAACTTAAGTGACTCACGCGAGATCGTCGAAATGCTACTTGAAACTTTGCCGGCTATCCACCAAAACGCGCGCTCCGCAGAAACTGCTCTTGGACCTGCTATTCGTGTTGCTTTCAAACTCATGGTAAATACTGAGTTCACGTTTACTGCGGCAAATTGTGAGCTATGTACTAACACCGCTCGAATTACTTGTTGTAGTCATCGATCGGTGGTAAGATGCTGGTTTTCCAGAACTCGTTGCCTTCCACTGGAAATGGAGCACTCCGAAACCGCGACAACCCTCGATTGTACGGAACAGACAAGGAACACACTTTGCTTCAAGCCGTGGACACGTACGTTATTTATTTTCTTCTACGTTCGAGTTTAGTGTTGGTCACATCGGACAATTGTCCGAATTGCGTTATTGCAGATTTTACCGTACAAACGCCATTGATTTCTGCCGGCAGCAAGTCAGTGTCGACATGTTCCTGTTTTCTTCAATGTACACAGATATCGCGTCCATGGGTATGTTGCAGCGTAAATGATGCGATTATATTAGTCGCACTAACGGACATTTATGGGACGCAGGTTCGCTTTCGAAGTACTCTGCAGGTCAAGTATACTATTACCCATCTTTCAATGCTGAGCGGGACGGTGAGAAATTCAGCAAAGAGCTGGCGCACTGCCTCGTTCGCGAGACTGCATGGGAGGCTGTTATGCGTGTTCGATGCACAAAAGGAATGCGCCTCGCAAACTTCTATGGCAATTTCTTCTTGCGGGGGCCTGATCTCCTGGCGCTCCCGACATGTAATGCGGATTCAACGTTCGCGGTGGAGATTACGCACAGTGATGCTCTTTTGACGTCTTCGACGATCTCTGTACAAGCGGGTTTGCTGTACACGAATTCTGGTGGCGAGCGACGTATCCGTGTGCACACTGTTTGCATTCCTGTCACCAAACGTACGTGCCACGCTAATCAATATGTGGATTATGATTTTGGTGTTAACTTGTTACAATTTTTTGTTACAATTTTTTGGTATTATAGTGTTTGCGGAGCTCTTCCGCCAGGTTGATCAGGATGCGCTGTGTAATATCATGGCTAAGAACGCATTGGAAGTTGCTTTGAAGACGGGCTTAGACACTGGGCGTTCGCGATTACAGACACAGTGCGCAGATATTGTGCGTGCCTACCGCAACTCTGGTGCTTACGGCGCGCAGCAAGCGTCTGGATACCAGTTGCATCTTCCTGAGTCGCTGCAGCTTCTACCGCTGTACATCGTACGTTCATGCTTTGAGCTTACGGCGAACATTTTTGCTGAGTCTAATCTTGATATTTTGTTTAAACATTGCAGATGTCTCTTTTGAAGAACTCAACTCTGCGTGGTGGCACCGACTTGAACGTAGATGAGCGTGCATTCCTTCAGTACGAGGTACGACTGATATTCAATCTTACGACGATGTGCGTCTAGAAAAAAATTAACTCGCTAACTAACCCTTGACTCCTACGCTCTCTGCAGCTGAATAATATGCCTGTCGAGCTGTCGCGCGTGTTTATATATCCGCGAATGTTTGCTCTGCACAACATGCCGCCAGAGGCAGGTCTTCCTGGCACAGAAGACCAAGCTACCGAAGTCGCCGAGGGCACCACTTCAACGGCTATTGTGCTTCCTCCAGTTGTTAATCTTTCGATCGAGCGCCTGCAATGCGATGGGGTGTTCTTGCTGGACGACACGTTGAGTCTATACCTGTGGGTTGGCCGTTCAGCCCCGCCTGAGCTTCTGGAGAGCCTCTTTGGTGTTCCTTCCATGGAGGGTGTGGACTGCAGTCAGGTAAGATTAGTCGCTTGTCTGCTCAGCAAGGGGATCTTTTTGACTGGCGGATGATAGGTTACTTACTCTTCGATGTATCTTGTGGACTTGTGCTCAGTTGAAACTTCTGGCTCCACACGACGACACAAGCAACCGAGTGGACTCCATCTTAACGGCGATCCGTGCAGAGAGATTGCCACACCAGAACGTGGTAATCATGCGGGAGGGCGATCCGGCCGAGGGCCGCTACTTCTGGAAGCTCGTAGAAGACCGGGCCAGCTTCCCCGGTGGATCGTACTCGTACTCGGAGTACCTAGGCCAGATCAGCCGCATGAGCCTTTCGGGTGGCAGCGGTGGAAGATAGATTGCAAACAGATGAACACAAATTGTCTCGAGTCGGACGAGCAGCGTGGTAACGAAGACGAATACGAATTGACATGTGCTCGAGTGCCGTTCATACAGTACACGTATCTGCGAGCAATATGTGGATTACTTCCATGCCAGGATGCCAGGCAGTAGAACTTATGGTGTTCGCCATGTGGGTGATTGAGCAGGATATTCTGCTGAGACTTGTCCTACTTCGTCTATTCCTTAACTTGAGTTGAGGAGAACACCTTAGTATTAACTTCAGCATGCCCATGAACATTTCAGATTGAGCAGGTCGAATAAGCAAGCTATGGATTGAGGATGGCATCACACTAGCAAAATGCTCCACACCCTTGGGTTGTACTGATACCAAGTGTCCATGTATCAGCATTACTACGCTGGCAAACTTCCCCTCTTGACTATGACTCTAAGCTAACCAAAAAAGCGCCGGTGCTCTAAGACCGACATCTGTAAGCTCCATACCTTGACTAACGTAGCACTGAACCTTACGGAAAGCCTTATGGCCGCAATAGCATTCATCTGGCCTTTCTTGAGAGTCCGGATCGACGGGTGAACACTGTTCACCCACGGGCAGAGAGGACTGGATCATTTGTCGAAAATCGACTTTGGCGCCACTTGGTTCCTCGCTGAGGAGTTGGCAATTCACTATGGACTGCCCGCCTACCAAGTACTCCATGTTCTCGCAGCAGTTCTTCCTGGCTGGCACAAGTGAGACTTTGGGGCTACGTCGGTCACGTGCGACTTTCATGGATCAACCGTCGACCCCTTGTATTTCGGAAGATTTACCAGTTCGGGGTGAGACCTTCTGCTGCACTACATCAGCGTCACCGCGTACTTTGCGTGAAGTTCGTCAGTCCCGGGATTCCTTTCTGTCCTTGAGCAGTACAGTCTCCTCTGTGTCGTCACGGATTTCGTCACCTCTACCTCAAGACATTCGGATTCAAGGCTGGATGTACTGGGCCCGTCGTGAAGACAGCTCTGCCATTGAAGCCGAACGATACACGAAAGTATTCGCTGTACTGCGTAATGAGTTTTTGCTGCTCTACCGCAACAACCAACGTCCGTCCAAGCAGGTTCGACCTCAACCGTTGGTGCAAATCGCAGTAGCGAGCTCTTGGCGCAGTGTGGAAGGAGTTCTCCATGTCGAAGACCCGTACGGAGAAACCATGGAACTTCATCTGTACGAACGACAGGACTTTGAAACCTGTCGACTATGGGGTGACGCTCTGGAACAAGCGTCCGAACTCACCCACGCTCACTTCTCCAACTTCGACGTCAAGGTGGAAGATTTATCACGTGGTAGTGTCTACCGCGGCACTCTACACGACTTTCGGATGGGGCGAGAAAGCTCCATCCGTAGGTCGGTCACGCACATGAAAAAGTTCAAAACTTGGGACTCCCTGCGTAAATTCATCCCTGCGAGGATATCAAGTCGCATGAAATACTCCCGAACGTCCTCGCCAAATTGAGGACAGAGTACCGTATTTATCAATGAGCAACGTGTTAATCATGTCGTGCATTCCATCGGAAGAATGCAAGAGTTGTAAATATTTTACTTTACATGATTATGCATTCACTCTTTCTTGGTTTCTCTATTTTCTTGGGGACTATCGCACTTTGACTTGCAGCACCGTTCATCGCTGGATAAGTAGTTATCCGGCTCATTGTAGCTGTCGCCAGTGAATTATCAGCACGAACACTACGTTGACTCATGTCGAATTTTCCCGTCTGAGTACGGGACTCTTTTGATGGTAGTGTAGTTGATGAAACTTGTTTTTCTGTGGATTGGGTAGTTTCAGCAGTGTTATGAGCAACTTCTGTTGTGTCATCGACAACTTTTACCTGCCGATCCATTTCTGATTGAGACTTTTCTGTATTCGAGGGTTTCGTACTGGGTTTGAGAACAGGAGCTGTAATTTCGTCACATGTGGTCGTGATAGTAACTGGATCGGGCTTTATCTGTACGACTTTTGCTGGGTCGATAGCTGACTCATACGAAGTTTGCTCAAGTTTCGGCACTTCTGCTGCAGTTGGAACGGCGGACTCATTTAAAATTTGTTGTTCAAGTCTCGCCATCAACAATTTATTCGTCCGTTCGAGACTTTCCAATGCATCACGTAGATCAGTGTTCTGCGTTCGCTCGAATTCGAGATATTGTTCAAGCGTAATAACTTCTTGAGTTTTGTTCTCAAGTTCGAGTGTATTATCTGCCAGTGTTTTCTCTTGAACGGCAAGTTGTTCTCGATATTGCTGCAAAGTAGTGTCTAAGCTTTCGTCTTCCATCGCTTTCCCCTTTCGACGTCTTATCGACTTCTTTTTACTCAACAATGTGTTGCGACCATTCTCATCAGCGTTGTAGAATTGCACAGATCCGTCGCCGTATAATAGTTCTGCTGTCGATGACGTATTTTTGAGATTTACCGCTCGAGATGCCACCTTGTTTAAGTTACTACTCGGTACAATTCCATAAACGCAAAATTCCAGAGCCCAGTTTTGCAAAAATACTACCAATTCAGGAGTAATGATATGTTCGACCACAACGTTAAAATTGAGTTGAGGGTCTACAGAAGGTGAAGAAGTTGGCTCTGACTTGTGTTCGACAGGTTCTTGTTGTTCCTCGTTGTTTCCTTTCCATTTGAAACTCACATATGCATCTTTACACAATTTGCCTGGTATCCCGCGGAGGGATTCAATAAAAATGTTTAGCCGTAGGTTTGATCCGATAAAGCTGCTAAGTGTAGGAAGAACAAGTGTTCCTATATCTTCAGGACACGTTTCCACCAGTTGATGCTGACATGCCTGCCATTCATGGGATAAAATAGTTGGCGTGATCTCACATTTCAAATTACCACTGTTCCCGCCCATGTGATTGAAAATGGAGGTTGTCTCGTTAATCTTGCTTCCATACACAAGGTTCCGAAGAAACACAAAACTTTTACCGATCAATTGAGGCCGAGGAGGATCATAGAATGGATCACAGTCCTCGCCGTAAGTGTCTTTCCAAGTCTCCACGTACGTCGGTAAACGATTGTGTTCTATGAAAGTTTGGTACATCTCGCGCATAACGTACACATTGGCATGAAATTGCTCGACATCCCACATCACGCTGCGAAATGTTCCAGATTCTTGAAAATTCACCTCCACTTTCAACTCGGCACTAATACCTTTACTGATGGCGAGTTCTTCATCCTCTAAAGTCTCACTTGTTTTTGCGAGGGCTTCAGGCACGGGTCCACTAGCAATAAGCCGAAGTGTGAAAAGTGTTTGCTTCTGAAGCTCATCCGCAATTGAGTTTGCTTCGTTCACGAGAGGAATTGACTGCAGTAACAGGTCATCAAACTTTGCTCTCTCGATACGCTCTCGCTCCTTTTGCGCCTCGAGCACCTTGGCTTCTCTCATTTGTTTTTGCAGCGACAGCTCGTATTGACTGCAGTAACAAGTCATCAAACTTTGCTCTCTCGATACGCTCTCGCTCCTTTTGTGCCTCGAGCACCTTGGCTTCTCTCATTTGTTTTTGCAGCGACAGCTCGAGCTCTTGTTGTCTTCCAACTAACTCTTGTTGCTTCTTCTCAAACAAAATTTCTGCCTTGACAAGTTCTTCAGCTAGCTTGGACTCTTGTTGTGCTAACTGCTCGGCGAGTTTCTTCTTGTCATTGTCACCTTCGGTTTGCATTTGGTTCTTGATTTCAAGTTCTTTAACTTTCATCTGCTCATTCAAGACTCGAACTTGCTGTTCCCATTCTTCCCTTTGCTTTCCCAATTTTTCTTCAGCAAGTTTTTGTTCCACTTGCATCATCTCCTCCATTTTCTTCATCCTCGCGTCAATTTCTCGCTTCTCTTTTTCAGCAACCGCTTCAGCTTCTAAGGCGGACTGAATTTGCTTCGTGTTGAGCTCTTTCATTGCACATTGCCAATCGAACCGGGATTCATGAGCGAGCTCTTCAGGTGACGGATTTTCTGGTCTAGACGATGGATTGACAACTCGAAAAACGTTTGATCTTCTCTTTCTCAGCAACCGCTTCAGCTTCTAACGCGGATTGAATTTGCCTGGTGTTAAGCTCTTTCATAGCGCATTGCCAATCAAACCGAGATTCATGAGCGAGCTCTTCAGGTGTCGGATTTTCTGGTCTAGACGATGGATTGACAACTCGAAAAACGTTTGAGTTTCCCAATATTAACCGATCACAATGATGGAGCTCTGTTTCCTCTCCTTCCTTTAGTGGTTGTGCATTCACGAATACTTTTGCTCCACGACACACCGTGATAAAAAGAGACGAACTTTTGTGTTGTGTTTCGTCCTCATCTGTACCATCGCCCGATATTTTAGTTTGTTCCCGTTGAATGATGATGCAATGCTCCTTCATAATACCAAGACCGCCGACCACGATATTTTGCTCTTCATCTGCATCGATGCGACCAACCTTGTTGACTCCAACGCTAATAAAATAGACCAACTTTTCCATAATACCAAGACCACCAACCACGATGTTTTGCTCTTCATCCGCATCGATCCGACCAACCTTGTTGACTCCAACGCTAATAAAATAGACCAACTTTTCCGACATTTGTTGATCTTCGTTCAGATTCAGGAGATGCGGATTCGTCATAGCCTTCTCCTTTAGCTCGTTAGTATTACTCACAAGTCCAAGGACCTTCAGCTGCTCTTCTCGTTTCCTAGCAAGCTCTTCCGTCTCCTTAAGCCTCTCATTCCAAGTTTTCTGTGTACAATGTAAAGTTAATGCAAATCAAAGTTAATCAACCAGGTACAGGAATACTCACTTCGCTTTCTTGGAGTAAACGTTGATTCTCCTCGAGTTGTTCTCGGATAGCAGCCAGTTCTCGCTCCCTTGCTGTGTTTACTCGTGGACTTCCAGAAGTACCGAATTCACCCTCTACGGCAACACCATTGCCCCCGGTAATCCCTCTGGATACCGGTCGATCTATATTTTCCTGCATGGATTTCCGAAGCATTTCAACTTCCTCTTTCAGCTGACGGATGAGGATTTGGTTGGGATCTTCGTTCACAATTGCCTTGTTCTTTATCTGCTTCGCTCTATCCGCGTAGCGCAAAGTTCCCAGTGTTTCCTGTAGAGAAGTTCTCGTCAATACATAATTGGAAAATATAGGACATAAACTACGATCTCACTGAATAATTGACGCTCGCAGGACTTAATGCAGCGATCATGATAGTTTTTGAGTTTCCGCCCAACGAATCCTTTAGAAGATGAGTCTGTATGATCACAGTACAACACGACATAAGTCTACTTAGTATGGAAATAGTACAATTGATGTACTAATTGTAAACTTACGAGTTTCGAGTTTCGATACGGTACCAGCACCTTTTTGCCATTCGCAAGATCTGCTAACGCGGAAATACAATTGCCTAATGCTGATAACGACTTCAGTTCATTGTGAGTTCATACTAGGTAATGCAAGATAACACTGTGTGAACAATTATTCTCACCTGGTTAATAGCAGCGCCTTCTTTCAATCGCGATCCTGTCGCTCCCGTGCTTGCAGCGCGTTCACTTCCAGCAAGATCTATGAGATTGATTCGGCTCACTTTATCCATATACTTTCCGGTAGATGGATTGAGTTCGGACTGGGTAACAATAATTTGGAATATCGTATGTGCCCGTGAACTGGTAGCATTCATGTTGGTAGATGCTGTTGTCCGCGCAAGAATACCGGCATTCATTAACTGTTTTCCCAGCAACAATAAATAACACCCTTGTTAGCTTGAATTTTAACGTAGATGCAGAAATCCATTCGTACCGTGTCGATTTCCAAATATGAAGAAACTGCACTACGAGTGAGACCCTCCGCGTATGGACCTTGACTAGGATGATCGCGGACTTTCAGATTATCCGACGCTGGATTAAATAAATCTACCCATAGTGTGATCAGAAAAAATGTTTTGATATCAAAATATTGATCTCATTACCTTTCACACGTTCGTTGTAAATCTCCATCATACTAGCCTCAACTTTGAACGTGATTCCTGACGTGTTTCCTTCGATTCGCTCGAAAATCACCTCGGAGGCCTTGGGTATGATGCCTTTGTCACTACCATAACCAACCATCGAAAATGATTTTCCAGCGCCTATGGTGAAGAACTCAATAATTATCGGTACCATGAAATGATATCAAGTAGAAAAGGTAATTGTAACCTACCTGTTTGACCGTAGGCAAACAAACTGACATTGAAACCATTCCACGCGTGCTCCAGCACCTAAGCATAACCAGTCAGCTACCTGCAGGTAGTGATACAATTTTGTACTCACCTTGATACCAATATCTTCCCATACAGTTTGTTGAGAAGCATGCTCTGGTTCTGATGGAGGAATAAAACTATTGTAGCTGTTGCAATGGGACAAAATACAGTCAATTCACTTTGCAAAACTTGAAGCGGGGCTAATGAACATACCTGTAATCGAACGTGAACGCTTTCTCCACGTTCGTCTCTGGGTCTGTGATAATTGTTTGCTGTGTCTCCTTCACCATCCCTACGGTTAATTAGTTAGGCCATTGTCCCTGAAATTGTTTTTCTATCTTCAACTTACGGATGCACGGAGTGCTCTCCATAGACTTTTCTCGCTCATTGAACGGACGAACCCGCACCGCAACTTGCACATTCTCGGACATGTTTCTGAGCTGCTATTGCCTCGCTCTATCTTTTAACGACGCCCATAATAAGTTATCCGTAACGGTATAATATTCTACTGGGTAGAAAAACAATACACCTAATATATTTTTGATTTCTTCTAGCTGCCATATGTGGAGTATGAATGATGAAAACGCAGCATTCCTCACGGAATCATGTTCAATCTTGGTGCAGGGAAAACGGTGCGTGATCGAGCTGACCTTCGTTACGAATTGGACGGAAAACGGTGATGGAGCTAGTTGCTATTAGTTGAAGGTGTGGATAAAAATCCAGGTTATCGCCACAGAACATGACTGAAAAGTACTTCGTAGCTAAACCAAATATGGAGCATCACTTCTTGAAAATATTTATTTCGTGGTGGAGAGGGGTCCACACCCGAGTTCAGAATGCTATCGGCGATTGTTTTCGCTACTATCCTAACTTTTGGGGTCGCTACACGTTTGCAATACAACATGTTTCTGATGTTCATCTGAACGATTTTTCGTGAGTTTTAGTTTAGTATATGAGTTGAACCAAGTTTACGAGTAACAGCGATAACCTGCAAACAGGACACCAAGATGAAATTTCAGCATCAACCAGCATATTTCCAATACTGCGTCGCACTTCGACTTGATTCTAGTCATTCACTTCATCCACACGTTGCATTCGTGATTCAAACAATAATCATGAACCTTTCGATACAACTCAATTTGCTCGTTAAAACACAAGACCATCTAAGTTTCAATGGACTCGTCTCAACTCTTCAATGTGAAGGACAAGGTGGTGGTTATCACTGGTGGCGGTCGCGGAATCGGAAAGATGATTGCCGATGGGTTCGTGCAGAACGGAGCGAACGTGTACATTGCATCGCGCAATTTCGACGCATGTCAAACTACCGCCGACGAGCTGAACGTCAAAGGACCAGGACGCTGCACCCCTGTCAGGACACTAACCACTAGTCTCGTAGTCTCAGTAAAACTAATTTTTGTTGTCATTGTAGCTTCAAGCCGATTTATCAGGCGAAGCAGCTTGTCAAGCGTTTGCGGAGGAGATCGGCAAGCGCGAATCTCGTGTTGATGTGCTCGTTAACAATTCGGCAATAGGGTTGGAGACTCACGTCGAGAAGACTCCAGAATCGGGTTAGTATTATAGTATTTAGGACTTAAAGGGATGGTAGAACTAACTTAATGGGTGAACAGCCTGGAACGACACTCTGGCGCTGAATGTGACGTCGACCTATTTGCTTACGCGGTTTCTACTCCCGCTTCTGGACGTCGCTGCAACCTCAACGGATGGGGCTCGTGTCATTAACATTGGCTCGATCGCGGGCTTTATGCCTCAGAAGATCAATACCATTGCGTACGATACGTCCAAGGCCGCCGTGCACCACATGACACGTGCTCTGGCAGCAAAGCTTGCTCGCCGTCCGAACGGCGGCCACATCCTCGTGAACGCGGTGGCTCCAGGTATAATCCCGTCGAAAATGACGGAAGGGTTCCCGTTACGTACGGGGAAGTCGTTCGAGATGATCAAAGAGGAAGTTCCGACTGAGCGTTTGGGCGAGGACTCGGATATGGCTGGAGTCGCCATTTTCCTGGCGTCCAAGGCTTCGGCTTGGATTTCTGGTCAAGTGATCGCGTGTGATGGCGGCATGATTGGAGCTGCAGAAACTGGCGTCGGCCCATAATCAAATGGCACCCCGGGTCAAAATCCTGTCCTTCGAGAGAAACTCGCTACCATTGCCTGGAATCAACTAACGTTTGCTTTTTATTGGTTCAAGTCAATACAAAAAGTGGTTGGTTGACTACATGTAGTATGTGGTTGATTTGAATTCATATGCACATTGCTTCCTACATGGTTGTAGAATAGAATCTACATACTGTAAATTATCTACTACTATTTACTACGTAGTATAGTACGGTAATGGTCCAGCCACTCTCATTTGTACGGCTATCGGAAACTGTCTAATCGGTGAAGCCACCCCGAGTGATCCGTAGCAAATAACCTCTACCTTGTCGATCCCTCACATCTCATATCCCTAGTGCCAGGATAACCTGCAGCACCATAAGTTCGTTGAATGCGGCCAAACTCTTCGATGTTAAGGACAAGGTGGTGATCATCATGGGCGGTGGCCGCGGAATCGGCAAGATGATCGCGTGCAGAACGGGCGAAAGTGTACATCGCGTCTCGCAACCTCGAAATCTGTCAGTCTACAGCTGATGAACTCAACAAAAAGGAAAATATCCTGGAGTTTGTGTCGCTGTAAGTGATATTTTGCCTTACCTGGTATTTTCTAGATCAGGAACTAAAAGTGTTACATTTGTCACTTAATGGTTTTGACAAATGTGGACGAGTGCAAAGCTTTCGCGGCCGAAATCGTCGAAAGGGAAAATTGACGTGCTGATCAACAACTCTGGGGATGGAGTCGAGAACACGCCAGCTGCTGGTTCGACCTGTGAACGAAGCTACCAGTACCGGTAGTTATAAAAATATTGACATGTATTATGTTGTTTGTAGTTTGGGGGCAAACATTTGCTCTGAACGTGATGTTAGCCTACCTCCTCACCAAGTTTTAGTTTCCTCTACTGGATGTTGGCCCGATTCGGCACGTGTCATCAATGTGGGATCGATTGGAGGGTTGGTGCCTCAGAAGATCAACACGATGGTGTACGACTCGGCGTTGCACCACCTCACTCGAGTTGTGCCTACCAAACTTGCTCGACGTCCAAATGGTGGTCACATTCTTGTGAATTCCATCGCGCCAGGATATCGTACGTGACGGGTAAACCTTTCAAGGAAATTAGCCAGGCAATCAGAATGGGCGAGGACTCGGTGGTCCGTCTAAATTGTAGATGCGCTGGAAATGGGGCATGAGATCCGGGTTCAATACTTCGACCAACAATATCTTTGTGGTAAAAACACTTAATAGTAAAACGGCCTAGCCGAATCCTCTAGTTTAAATTTGGTAAAACGGAATCTTCAAAAGGGGTACTCGAATCACTGAGGATTCGTTCAATTGCTCAAGTCGAGCAATGATTGCCGGCAATGTCAGGACGAAATACTCGCAGTAACATGATACAAAGAGCTCAAGAACCAACTTAATTCAAAAGTGGTTTAAGAGCTTGTTGCGGACTATCGCTTACGTCAAGTCGAGCTTGAAAACACTACTCAAGGTACAACGACGTCAGTGACCACTACTCGACAGTCGTATGATCAAGAAAATGTGTCAATCACAGTGGAGTCTTCTCCAATTACTGGTATCCCTCCGAGAATGTCCGACTTTGCTCAAGAAGAGCGAGACCGGATATTTCAGCGTTTGGATGCGATGGAGAACACATTGGAACGTAAATTGGCAGAGCAGAAGCACCATTCCGACGACCATGTGAAACGATTTGCGAAGATGCATGAGAACAACATACGCAGATCCTCACCACAATGCAGAAAATGCAGCAACAACATGAGGCAATATTTGATCTCATCAAGTCGTTGGCTCCGATTG
>NBNE01000307.1:0-26415 GCA_002215365.1 Phytophthora megakarya
ATCCTGGATAACCACTTCCGAGCCCATGGTCCCTTCCTTGAGCACACAACGGCCAGCTCTTCCTGTATCTGGAACTGCCTCTCTCCATGTCTCACGCAGATGTCAGCTCTGGACCCATTCACCTTAACCAATCAGCACATTATTCCCCTTCCTCGCCTCTCCATCTTTCAAAATTGTAATCCACATCGTCACATGTCCATCACCACTGCACGAATAATTCAAGTGTGCTCGAATAATTCAAAACTGACTCGTAAACGTGAAATTTGTGTGGCTAGGAGTGCAAACCCGAACTCACGCAATTGAGGCTTTCACGGTACTACTAAGGGAGAGGGCAGTAAGCCTAATCCTATTGCAACATTTTGTCCAATCGAATAATTCAAAACTGACGCGTAAACGTGAAATTTGTGTGGCTAGGAGCGCAAACCCGAACTCACGCAATTGAGGCTTTCACGGTACTGCTAAGGGAGAGGGCAGTAAGCCTAATCCTATTGCAACATTTTGTCCAATCAACGCTTTTAAGAGCTACCGTTAGAGGTCCAATGCAGACCTCTAAGAGCAGGAGATTTGGCCGGTAGCGAAAGGGTAAGCCCAAAAATGCAGGCCTCTTAATAAAGGGAAATCGACCAAACCGTAAATAGTGGCGCTCGTCGTTAAAATCTCATAACGTAGGCTCGAACATCTGGATACTAATTCTGAAAACCATATTTGTGAAATTGTATTGATGTACCTCGAAGGTCGCACTAGTGGCTTGCCTTTCCAATCTACAGATCCGAATTTGAATATGGCGACCGTAGACCAACGCCGCGTATTCAAGCACGATGGTGCGCCACCTCACGACAGTTCCATTCCCAGTCAATATCTATCTCATAAATCACCTCTTTACTGCGCTTGGACGTTGCAGGCCGTGTCATCTACGAGTGGGAGCAGTCGATGGAAGAGGTGAATGTGTTCATCAAACCTCCGCCGAACGTCACGGCGCAACACCTTCAATGCAACATCAGTACCAACCACGTGACGCTCGGTCTGCGTGGGGTTGCGGACAAATTCCTCAATGTACGTGCAATGCACTGTACTATTGTAGTTTTGTACTGTGGTTGTAACTGCGAATTGGAATGATACATCAGCACGACCTCACGAGTTCCGTAGTCGTTGCGGAGAGCTACTGGATGCTTGGTGGGTCGTTTAGTTTGTTTGAATGGTAGGGTGAAGGAACTTGCTGATGTTTGCACTGCAGACTCCGGTGAGTTGAATATCAATTTGCAGAAAATGAAAAAGGGGTTCATCTGGCCGAGCGTTTTTATTGGACATGGAGAGGTTTGCTGCTCTGTAGATACATGACACCTATTGGAATGGCTTACTCTTGGTGATATTACTTTGCAGTTGGATCCAATGCAGCAGGAAGCGACTAAGCAGCAGATGATGTTGGAGCGTTTCCAAGAGGAAAATCCTGGTTTCGACTTCTCCAATGCCGAGTTTAACGGCGCTGCACCCGACCCACGAACGTTCATGGGTGGTGTCAAGTATACTTGAGAAGCTGCATAATTGCTCTTTGCTACAAATGACATGGTCAAATATATTACCTTTGTCAACAGTCAGTAGGGAAACCGCTGAGCAGGCGCTTCACGTAGCTTACAAAAGCAAACATCCAAAAGACGGTGAAGAGTTTCCTCGGTGGCTGTAATGCCAGTAGCAGACAAGAAAAATGACGGAGCCCCATCCAGTGCTGGATGGAATAGTGTTGGGGCTTCGAGAGCAGCACGACAACCTCGCAATGGGAGTGAGCAAAATAGCCTCATGCAAACACGTCAAGGATCAACTGTAGGGTATGTATCTAACATCAGTGGTTCTGGAGCAAGCGGCTTAAAAGGAAAAGGCAGTGCTGCCAATAATGGCAGCAGCAACAACAGCGTGATGAAATTCAAAACCACATTTCGTAACACTATCTACGACACGTTGCTTCGCCGCGGCTGGAAAGAAACAACGGAGAATGACTGGGATTTCTATTGGGCTGACCGCGAGTATATCTACGACCTGCTGGACAGTGTACACCTCGAAAACAGTCAACGAGTGAATCATTACCGGAATGGACGAGAGGTAGAATTACTATTGTGGAATACCATTCGTGTACTAACGTACCACCAATGTTGTCGGTAGTTGTGTCGGAAAGATCTTCTAATCAAGAATCTAAAGCGTGCTAAGCGACAAATGGACAAGAAAGCGAGGTACATTGATAGTTTTCTGCTGGGAAAATGTCTTGTCTGTCTAATCACCACGTAATTTGTGAATTCTAGGTTGGAAGATGCAACAATCAGTGAGCTTGATACGGCTCTAGGTTCCTATAACTTCTTTCCTGTCACGTACATTCTACCGGGTGAGTACGCGATCTTCGTCGAAGAGTTCAAACGAAACCAAGGCGTTTGGATTATGAAGCCCATTGGGAAGTGAGTATGTCGCTTTTTCATCGCGAATTTTGGGTTGTTTTTTTGTTTAGCATGTATTAACGAATTTCTATCGTCTACATGTATATGTACATGTAGAGCCCAAGGCAAAGGCATATTCTTGTTTACAAAGCTGAGCCAGATAAGCGAGTGGCGAACAGGTTTTCGGTGGCGACCTGAAAATCAACAGGTTGAGACGTACGTCGTACAACGGTATATTTCCAGTCCGTACCTTGTTGGAGGAAAGAAATTCGACCTGCGTCTGTATGCGCTTGTGCCGTCTTTCTTTCCACTCGAAATCTACCTTTTTCGGGGTGGCTTTGCACGCTTTACTAATTCGCGCTATTCAACCAACCACAGCGACATCGCAAACTCGTTCATCCACCTCACGAATGTCGCCGTTCAGAAAACCTGTGAGAACTACAACAAAAAGGTGTGCTGTATCGATGTTGTTACTTCGGTAATTTGTTGTGTACTAACGTTTCCTATGTTTCGAAGCACGGCGGAAAATGGGATCTTCGTAACTTGAAGCTGTTCATGATGTCGAAGCACGGTCCTGAACGTACTAACAAACTTTTTTACGAGATCCAGCTCGTTCTCATCAAGTCACTGCTGAGGTGAGGAGTGAATCTCCTTGTTATGTTCAAGGGGTCTAACATGCAGTGGTCATATCTCCGTGTAGTGTTGAGAAGGTTATCATGAACGACAAACACTGCTTTGAACTCTATGGTTACGATGTCATGATCGATGAAAACTTGAAGCCATGGCTGCTGGAAGTGAATGCTTCGCCATCCGTGCGTGACGGTAGTCTTTATTCTACACACTCCAGAAATTTTAACCTTTTTGTTCTAGCTTTCAGCTAATACTTCATCAGATTACCGACTCAAATGTGGCATGCTGAATGACATGCTCGAAATTCTCGACCTCGAGAACAAGTACGTTGTCAAACAGGGTTTAAGGCAATCATAAATTTGACAATTAACTTCATCTTGTGCAGGAAACCTGAAGGAGTTGTCCGTGAGCATGTAGGAGGCTTTGATCTCGTGTATCGTGACGGAAGTGTCATCAGGGCGAGTGAAAGTTGTACGTACACAACTTTTCTTGGGGCAGACTGGCAGCGAACACGAACAACAAGAGCAAGTAGTGCTACTACCTCGTAGTTCTAAATTCCACGATCTTATGACACGAATACGCAGTACTTCAAAGTATTCACGACTTGTAGTAGCTGCGCAACACGCGATCATTACTACTAGTAGTACTAGTAGTATTACTTTTTGCTTCCCCTCCCATTGGAATAAAGCGGAATGTATTGGCATCGCCATTAATCTGTATCTCGTTGACTAGATGAGTTGGGGTTGGGTCGATTTTGTTTGGTCTGGTTGGCGCTGCGTTCAATTCAGTTCAGCAAGCAGCGATATAGTTCAATTGCACATGTGTTGGTGGATGTCTGAGGAATTGAAAATACTCACAATAACAAACTAAAGGAGGGAAGGGGGAGGAAGGAAACCCCCACACGCATTCTCACTCTCACCGTGGCTCGACATCAAAAATGAACTCCACGGCTGCCAGCACTGCTGATTTCGGCTTAAATGACTGCGGAGTTTGATTCTTCATCATGTTGCTGGGTGGCCACTACAATACGTTCACCGAAACGCCTCTGGGCCATAGCCTTGATTCTGTCCCGAACGTTTGCTGCCGTGACTGCAATTTTCCGGCTTCGATGTAGATCCGACTCGTGCACAAACACCACATCCGACTTTCCAGCAGGTTGGATGTCATGCAGACGCACCGTGTAGATGGCATCTGCAGGTCGAAGTCCGATAACGACACCCGATCCAAACTTGGTCGACACATCTGTACCCTCCAGTGCCTTGGGGTAAAAATCAATCATATCAGCGTTAAGGTAGGCGATAGCACCCCAAGCGAGCTGAATCTGCGCGGAATTGCGCTGCGGATCCACGGAAAGGATATGTCCAGCGCCAAACTTCGAGATCACAGGTTGTCCCTGATGGTATTTGCTCGCTACGAATGTGTAGGAAGTGGTGGCAATGTTCTTGAGCAGCGTCAAGCCCGCGCCAGCAGGGGATCCACTGGATCTCGAGCGACGTCTTGTGTCCCAGTCACTGCTGCCTTCTGACATTCCCCTGGGTCGTCGCTCCTTCTTGTCCATGCGGACATCCGACGGCCGGAGCTGCAGTTCGTACTCGCCGAGACCGCCGCCTGCTCCTAATCGCAGCGTATACAGCTGCTGTCGCGTGTCAAACCTCAGCACTCGTCCCGATCCGGACGGTGTGTGCACTCGCTCGCCCACAAGCGCCGGCACGACCTGCACCTGCGTCATCTCCGTCCCATTGAGATAGAGCAAGCCAGACGCTTGCAACTCAATAGCCGCCACGCCGTCGTCGTCTCTGATGGCGACGATCTTTCCCAGACCGAAAGGGGTCGCCACACGTGCACCTGCTCTGATCGTCACGTTCTGCAGTGCATCCACACTGCGAGAGTGCGGCTTCCTAGGCGTCACGTCTGCTCTGCTGTGTCTCGGCTTGACTGGAAAGAGCTTGGACGACGTGTGGAGAGCAAAGGAGTAAACTGCTTGGAGCGCAGGCCGCGTCTCGGCGTCGCTCTCGCTCTCGGGCTGCGTGTCCATCCGCGCCTTGCGAGGCCCAGGACACGACTGCTCCCTCCGCAGAGACGGCGCCGACTGACTGGACTCGGCGCTCTCGGTCTCGGACACGTCGTCGCTATCCAGTTCGGACGTGGCGGTGGGCGCACGACGCGCCTTGGTGCTTGGGCGCTTCTGCGGCTTCCACACTAACATATCGGACAGAGACGCCAGCATATTAGATAACCCTTGGAGTATGGGGCTTTGTTCTCTCTCTCTCAATGCGAAGTGGGGATGCACCGTGCAGTGAACGCGGAGGATGGAGAATATTGTACGCTTGAGTTTGAGTGGAGCGCCGTCTGCCGCACGCCTGGCTTTACGAGGTGGGAACAAAGCGAGAGAGAAAGAACTCGAAACGCGAAACTGCCTGTCGTCGACAGTGTCGATGGTCGAAGCTCGAGATCACCAGAAGGCACCCGCAGGCTCAGCGTTACTGCAGCGACGTAAGGCGAGACGGAAGTCTCATGTCGAGCGTCTCAAGTGAGACCAAGTGGTTCATGCCACCCAATTTTCTTGGCATTTTTCATCGAGAAGACCGTTACGGATGTTATGTTGGCGGCGGTTATCAGCGACCATTCGGGAAGCCGCCATACAAAACGCCATACAAACACTGATCTGGCAGGGGCCTAACCCCACAAAAGATACTCAATTGTGGTTGCACTGAAGCAAGTTGCTGGCACTACTCTCTCACCTGAGAGTGGCTGCTTTCTACATGCCCACAGTGTTGTTGAAAGGGCTACCAACCACTTTAGTATTATTGTACCGGTAATACTTCAAGTACATGTGAGCTTGTCGTCGTCTCGAGCTGTACCCGCCCGCCTCCATGACTACGGGCCACCTGGTCGCGACCGTCCTGTATATGCACCTTGTGCTGGTGCGTAAGAGGCTAGAGAACGCGGCGCTCAAAGCTCGAGACTCACGAGAACTGCGTGCGCTAGTGTCGCCAGTCCGGCTGGCAGCTTTGTTGGAGAAAACGTGAGCGTCTCCACGTCGCGACAGCGAGTTGAACAATATCCAGCTGCAATCGGTCGATGGTAGCCATGTTGATTTGTATCGTGCGTCACGAATGCGACTGGCGTGCGTCCAGCATTCGCACTTAATGCAGACCTCCCGGCTCAGATCTGAGTCGTCTTTTGACTTGCTAAAAACGACGACCATTTCATCCAATCCCAACGATTGTCTTTTTTACGACCCACCCACACTCACCAGCCCGAGTGAATGTTCCCTAGAATTCGCGCTCCCTAGAGTGAGGGTGGCATGCTCGCTGCAACACACCCACACTATCAACCAACAGCCTTGTCACCCACGCTATTACGTCACGCTAGAGCCGACGTGGACCTTGTTAATGCACCCACACTCACCAGCCCGAGTGAATGTTCCCTCTGTTCAAGAGAATTCGCGCTCCCTAGAGTGAGGGTGGCATGTTCGCTGCAACACACCCACACATCAACCAACAGCCTTATCACCCACGCTATTACGTCACGCTAGAGCCGACGTGGACCTTGTTAATACTCTGATAATACAATATGAGTACTGGACGACGTGCGTGGGGCTCCCGCGGGGCCGCTGTGGCGTCTGCGACGTCTCCGGTGGCCGTGAAGCTCCACGACGTGATGGACGAGGAGCTGGCGGCCAAACTGCAACGCGAGGAGCAGGAGCAATGGGAGCGGGAGATGGAAGGCCGCTTCGGTGGAGAGGACCGACAGACGGGCTGGTGCTTCGTGGAGGTGCCGAGCTCCAGCTCCGGCCACGGCGTCATGAGCGTCATTCAGCAGGAGGTGACGGCGGAGGAAGCTCAGGAGGACAACGATCCGGACTACACCTTCGCTCTGGAGCTGCAGGCTCAGGAGGCCGAGGAGTACGACCGCATGCGGCGTCAAGAGGCGTCATCCATGGAGCGGGTCCGCTATATCCGGCAAGAGGACCCCAAACGGGAGGAGGTGCGACAGACGCTCCAGCGCTATTACGACCGAGAAGCCCATCGGGAGTTTGATCGGGACGAGCCGGTTCAAGTGCAATCTGTTCGCTATGACACGGAAATACCGGTGACGCACTCGGTTGTCAGTGCTGCTGCAAGGTCGACGGTGGAACGTCCTCGTCTTCGCGACGACGTTTTCTTGGACGGCGCGGGATGGCGCGTGCCCAAGAAAACATTGAATGCATTGAACTCGAGCAACAGGAAGAACCGCCACCGGTCCAAGAACGTGTCGGGCGGAGCACCTGGTAGCAACCGCATCTGAATGGCGACAAGGACGACGCTTAGTTGGCGTTCTCCACTCGTCCGACACCTACAGGTAATATTAGTATTAAGTAATTCTACACTGCGAGCTGTCCAGGTGGAAGCATCTCGCACAAGCCGTTGTTCAGTCAATGCCCGATACAGTAGTAAACGTGCCTTGCTTTCGATGTTGACAACTCTTGATAGTCGCCGCAAATCTGCAAAGGTTTGCCGTTCGAAGACACTGCCATGTGAATCTCGATTCACCAACGCCTCTAACTTTTCATTGTGCAATTTGCTCTATTCCCCACACTCCACTATCAAGATGAACTTCCGTGCTCTGTTCGCTGGCACCGTCGCCGCCCTCGTCAGCCTACGTCGCGCTCGTGAGCATTCTGTCCGATTCGTCCTTCTCTCAGTGCTCCAGTGACTCGGGTTATTCCATGCTGACTGCTACAGCACTGCCAACTACTGCTCAGTATGAACTCATGTGTGCTTCCACGGCATGTAACACCGATCGAGACCATTATCTCGTTGGACCCGCCTGATTGTGACTTGACCGTGATGCCGTGTTCCCCTCAGAGACGCAATCTACAACCACAGGTGTAAGAACTACCAAAAGTCAGGAGATGCTGCTATCGTCGAGTCTGGCGTCCCTGACAAAAGCCAACTTCGCTGAGGACATCTAGGGCCAAAAATACTCAATCGAAAGAACGAAAAAGAATGGAAATATCAGAGTACTACCTCATCGTGCCTCGCCTTGGAGAGTTCGACCTGCCCAAGACCGAGCGAGTGTGCGCGATTGCAGCCTTCAACTTGCACCAGCCAGCTCTCGAGCTGGCTGGTGCAAAACAACAAGCAAGTCCTTCTTCCGTCTTTCCACACGTCGGAGATGATGCGTCGGCTTTTCCTGGAGGCAGCATCAGACGATATCCCGGAGAACGCCGCCGTCCAGAAGAGGAAGATCCGGAACATCTTCCACAAGAACATGGGGTTGCTCTTGTAGAGCGCTCTCATGCATTACCGGCGAAGCCTTCGTCGCGGAGTCCTGTCCACCAGCGGGTTTTTACTTCTGGTGGGCGTTACAGGCCCACGAGTGGCCACAAAACGAGGTACTTCGTAACTCCCATGGCGGTTTTACTTATCTATGCCAAGTCTTTGACATGCAAGTACAGACCCCACTTTTGTCACCCTGTCCAGCGGAATATGTCATGCGTTCGTACAGGATTTCGGGTTTCGAGTCTCACCAACCAGGAGCTCATTTCCCCCTCGCGACGCAATTCGCGACGTACTTGGCGCTTGAAGCATGATCCACACAGCGTCTGGACGCGACCACGACGAGTGGGAGACGGCAGCAGACAGCAGAGTTGCAGGCGCAATTACCATCGCTCAGAGACCGCAAGAAAAGGACGTGGATGACGCCTCTCGCGCCTTGCAGAGTCTCCACCTCCTGCAGCCTCCGCCCGTGGCCGACGACGGCGGCAACTACCCGCAATTCAGCAGCGCGCCAGTCGGGCCCGCAACTGCCAGTGCGCATGGCCCGCTGGACCCTGTGCTGGTGGCAGGACTGGAGAATGCGCGCGAGCGGATGACGCTGCTCAAGTTCGAGGATCAAATCGTGCGGTTCCTCAGGAACCCGAGAGAGCCGCATCTCAACTTCCCTCCGCTGTCATCGTACCATCGACTGATTGTGCATCGCTTGGCGCAACGCTGCGGACTGGAACATCAGACTGCAGACTATAATCCCTACGAGAACAGCTCGGCTCGGGTCGTGACGCTGTTTAAAACGCCCCAATCGGCAGTGCCGCGTGTGCTGCTGATTGATTTGTCAGCAGACCGGCAACCACCTACAGTGACGCCGGCGTCTGCACCGAGAATTATGATGCGGAAACGCAGTGCCCCACGACCAGGGGCTAATGGTGGACGAGGCAATGGAGCAGATAAAACCACGCCGTCTTTACAGGACCGTGAACGTGCATATGCCGAGGCAAGAGCAAGGATCTTTGGAAAAGATAATGGTAGCACAGCAGCAGAATCAGTGTCGTCTTTGTCGCCATCGTTGACGACCTCGTCGGCACATGAAAGCACTGCAGGTGTGCTTAGTACCAGCAATAATGGAGCTCGGCTTGGAAGTCGACAAGCGGCTGGACTGGATGGCAGCAGAGGTTTTGGTCGTGGGTGTGGAGTTGTCGCTTCTGGTGCAAACGTGAGGGGTTCCCAAGCACGAGAATCTCGTTCGCCCAAGGAACGACCGAGCGGTAACGATAGCAACGAATACGAACGATCGTCCCATCCGAGTGCTCCAAATACAGCGAGCTGGAAAGAAAGCAAAGTATTATGGCGCAATCGCGAGCAAGAGATGAACGACCCGGACTTCACGCGGAACCACGATGCTTTCCGTCCTCGCTCGAGCGGTGGAGCGTCGAGCGGAAGCGGAAGTGGGGGCGAATCGCCTCACTATGGTAACCGCTTTGGTGGTGGCATGGGGCGATATGGACACAGCGATTTCCAATCTCAATACGACCGATCTTACGACAGATCCTATGGTTTTAAGCATCAACAGACTGGTGGGGCACCGCCTCCACCACCTCCGCCACCGATGCCCATGGGATCAGGACGCAACCGCTTTCACGTTGGTGGACCCGATTTCAACAATAGAGTAGATGCCAACCAGTACCAGAGGTCCCCACACCAGCAGTATCACCCACAACAACAGTTCCACCCGCCTCCTTCCATGATAATGGGCCGCGGTGGGTATGGGTACCTGTCACCCCAAGGTCGTCCGTCGGCTCGACAGGGAAATTGGGTGCCTCCTCATGCAAACACTCGCGCAGTAGGCAATGGCAACAGTGGGTTTATCGAGGACGACTTCCCTCCTCTCGGAAAGTAACAATCCTAGCACAATCAATCAAACAACTACATCTATCGTACCATTCTTCAACACAAGTCAAGGTGAAATTTTCCGCTGTGCTGTACCGTTGGGTAGGGGTCTTCCGCTTTTGCTATCGCCTCCAATACGCAAAGCTGATTTAAAGGAAAAAATTAAGGGTTATTACGGTTAGCTTCTAACTCGACATTGCGACAACATGTACAAGAAAGGAAATTCAAAGCACCTTGCCGTCGTTGTAGCTTCTTCTCTCGGAGCTTCTTTTTCCTCGCAAGCTCCTGTTAATATACAATGGTGTCATGCAACTACAGTCACTTCAAACTCCTCCGATAACCAGTCTATCATAACGATCATTTACCTTCTTCGTTTGCCACATTGTGAAATACTTCTTTACAGTGGCTTCATCATTTTGTTTCTGCTGAGAGAGCCACGGCTTCGTCCTGTATCAACAAAGGTATGAGTCAATACATCATATCATCACGCTACCACTTCGCCATCCTTACTCGTCCATAATCTTGCGTAGCTTTCGCTTTATTTTGTTAGTTTCGTGGACGTGGGCTCGAAGTTGATGCTGCAAAGAACGGATCTCCTGCGAAACCTCATCATCCATCGGACTGAGCAGGATGGCCTGGGCCATATCCTGATCGTTTCCCTCAACCAACCCGATAGCACGCAGAGCTCGTGTAAAGCCTTTCGGGTTCCACGAATCGATATCAACCGAACACAATATAGGGTTTATCTCCGTAATTGCTTGGGTTTCCGTTGAATCATTCGAATATTTGTCTTCATCGTCGGGCTGGAGGGATAAAATGGTTTCACCTTCTTTGAAAATCGATGAAGTTGAAGCTACATAGCACAACGAGGCCACAAGTCTCTACAGGTATACACACAATAACATTTAAAAATAAAAAAGACTCAACCTTTCAAACGTACCTCTTTGAAAAGTTCGTCTAGGTCTTGTGGTGTGCACTTGCCCACCGAGAGATTATTCTGATTTTGCTGGCAGTCAAGTCGTCCTAAATTTTGGTCCTTTTCTTCTTTGCTCTCCAACCCTACTGAAAACGCGTTCGGGTCTTCAAAGTCAACACACAGAAGTTATTAGCACAACACCAACGCCTACTCGAATCTCCTTACCTTCAAGCAGTAAAACCTGTTCCATATCTTCCGGTGTAATCGTCTTAAAGAACGAGTACGCATACAAATACTTCCACAGTCCAGTCGTCGTACACGGTGTTTCTTCATACAAATCCACCATCAGCATTATCCACTTCAACTGCCACCAAACCTACCTGAACTGAGGTCTTCTTCCACCATCCCTGGCGTCGGCGGAGTCGCTTCACTCTTAAAAATGCCACTGAACTTGCCAGCAACGCCAGCTCCGCAATGTCTTCGTCCATCTGCAGTCGGTGCCACTACATCCGGAGTGTCCTCCACATACGTAAGTAAATGCGGTGGGAACATATTGGAGCTCTTGCCGTCCAGAAAATCCGTCATGACCAGCAACTGAGCGTCCAACTGAGCCAATTGTCTGTCCACATTCGCTCGTCCACGCTGCACCAATGGCACTTGTCAATAAACCACAAAACTACCGCAATGGTCCATATTGCACTACTGTATTAATGCAGGATACACGCACCTTAAGCTCGTTGACGACCTTAACCAGCGCGTTCTTGCTGCCCGATACGAGGCCGTCGGCGGAGCTGCAAGCCTGTTTGGTGGCTGGGAACTGCTCGTGTTGCAGCCACGGCACATGCAGCGGCGCGATGTCCGGCCGAGTGGCGGGTCTGCTCATCTTCTCTATCTGTTGGTGCTGCGGCGTGAAGAGCAGGTGTACCGTGTCGCCTTGTACACGACAACCGAAATGTCTATTGGTTGATATTACTCGGAAATGTTGTTGATTGGCTAAAAGGCTTCATCAACTTGAACGGTGAGTACCGTGGGGGCCACAAAAGAGAAAATCGACACGGTACGATGGCGCGTGGTAAGGCTGACCGCGCCTTGACTGTGGGCAAGAAGCTCGAGATCATCGAGGAAGCAGATCGCACAGGGCTCATCGCTGCCACGGCGCAGAAGTACGGCGTCAAGACGGGGCAGATCCGCGACTGGAAGAAGAACGTGGAGCGTCTGCGGGCCACAGACCCATCGCGCCTCGTGTGCGCCAGCACCATCCAACGCGGTCACTTGGTGTTCAACGAGACGTACGCGCAGTACTGGGTGGGGTACAACAAGTTCTGCAGCAACAGCACCAACTACGATGACCTCAAACACGCGCTGCGCGTCACTCACAAGGACGTGCTGCGTGAAGGTGTGAGTACGTACGACACAACCTATAGTGCTGTTGTTCATGAGGGTGACCATTTCTTACTTGCATTCTGCAGGTGGCTTCAATTACCCCGCGACGGTAGATCCGTCCGCAACTCATGCATTGGAATGTCCCAACAATAGTACGTTTGCAATTGAATTGAGATATTGGCTCTAGTTATTGATGTGTTGTATTGATTTAAGATGGGTTCTACACCACCGAAGAAGTGAAGATGCTGTATCTCAAGGACATGACGACGTTACGCGAACAATTACGCGAGTTCTTTGGGCAAAAGCCTTTTCCTACCAAGTACATGTACTTTGTCACCAAGTTCGATTTCGTCAAGCCTAATCCGAACGAGAACACGGAAGAGGAGGAGGATGCAGCCAAGACGGCGGAGAATCAAGAGAAACCGGTTGGTATCGAGGACATCATTTCGTTCTATGTGGCGATCTGTGGAAATGGATCTGTCATGGTACCCATGTCCGTCTTTCCTCCCGTGGAAGAATGGCACTGGGAACGCAAGAAATCGGTCAAACTGCGTCATGCGCACAGCATGCATCGCGCCAAAATGAATGATCCGAACGAGGCGCTGCAGTTTTTTTCGGTGGTACGTACAGTTAGTCAGATGAGTTATCATGATGAGTCTTCTTACTGCACTTTTTATTACGTGTCGACAGACATGGAAAAAATTCTATGAGGAGGAAGCCAAGTACAGCGATAAGTTCGCATTCATGCTGGACTACTCGGTCGGGGAATTCCGAGCACCCGAGTTTTTGGACGGCCTGAAGCAGCTGGAGGGGTACAACAAGTACTGGACGACTTTGTACACGGTGCGCAACCCACTGCGTCTCTCACGATTTGAGGACACGCTTGCGACTTTCGTGAGTGAGGAATGGCGCAGTATCCTCCAAATGAAAAAGTCGAGTCAGCCGAACGACTACCGCAAATGTGTTGCCTTTTGGTTCTACTCCGCCTGGGAGTTTTTTGCGGGCGACAATGCGAGGGCAGCATTCCGTAGCTGCAACATGTATCTCGAAGACAAGGCTGCATGGGGTGTGGACACAGGCGAGAACGCCATGTGATTGAAGTGTTGAACTTTCATGCTTTCACGTTTCTTAGTTCTATGTCTTCATTTTGAACCACATTGTCGTTGTTCGTCAGAAACAATGTACTCGGTATTTTTCTACTCAGATTTTTGTGTTATTCTTGCTCCTCTTCATCATCATCGTCTTCTTTTTGATCTTCATCCTCTTCCTCTGCAACTCTGTCAGTGCTGTCTTCGTCATCCAATGAAGGAAAATATTCTTTTGCGAGCATTGCGAGGCGTTGTGCAGCCCATTGAGATTCAACGTCTTTTCCTTTAGTCTTATTCGAAGCAATAAAGTCCAGGTTTTCGTAGGATAGCTTACCATACTGCACTGAGCTCGACAGATCAAGGGTCGTCAATTCATCCGACGCATTTGCACTACCTTCGATTTCCACAATGAGCTTTTGCCCTAGATAAGTTTTGGTCGAGTCTGGAATGGAGTTCCACAGCAGGAGATTTTGAATACTTGTGCGATACAGCAGAGATAGCGATCGCAATGTTTCACTCGCTCCTAGTATGTGATACTTCCTTCTGTCTCCTCCTATGCCATCTCGAGTTTGCCAGTACCATAAGTTTAATTTACCATCGGCTGACATGCTCAGCAGTCGAGTTCGATCAAATTGCAGATCCAAAACACTATTCTGGTGACCATGCAGCGTTTGGAGAAGATTTCCAGTCGCGAAATCAGTCACGCAAATCTGCCCGTTGCTCGCTCCACTGACAATTCGTGTGGCATCAAACTGAAGGCAAGTTACTGCTACATCTCGATGTACATCGCAGATCCGAAGTAGTTTGTTGTCTGCATCAAGATTCCAAATCGCAATTCGACCAGCGCTGTCTCCACTTACAATTTCGTTTGCTACGCGCCTAACGCAGGCGACAGGGGCGAGATGTCCATTGAAATATTTGCCACCACGGTTTTCAGCTTCCAGACACCATACCAGCTTTACGTTACGATGAGTAGTGTGCTGAGAGGCCTTACCCAATTCCCACACCTTAATCTTGTTATCAGCGGCCCCTGTGGTGAGAGTCGAGTTGAAACTTTGAATGGATAAAGTTGTCACGGTTCGATCGTGGGCTGAGATGATGTGGGCGATTGTTGCGAATGACACGGCATCAAATATGAAGACAGCACAATCCGAGCACCCACATGCAAACCACTGAGTGTCAGCGATTACACTAACAATCGCAGCATCAAAATCTCTGAGCATTCGTGTCAATGAGCATGAAAATCCACAGATTTTTTCAATGTTCACGTCCCAAACGCCTAATGAGGCATCAATTGATCCAGTATAAATGCGATGACCAATGTAGTAAACGCAAAGAATTTGTGCTTGATGACCTGTAGGTGCACCAAGATGATTCTTGTCTTTATCGCCAACCGCCTGCGCTAAGCATGCACCAGTCAAAAAATCAAACACAAAGCCATTCACCCCTGCAGATGCGAAACTAGTAGTGATTCCGTGACTCGTTGTTCCTACCACGTTTTTCAGTGCTTCGTTCGTTGCATTAAAACGGAAACATCGTATCCGATCTTTTGACAAAACTTTGCGCATAAGTACTCCCGTTTCGACAGCCAGTTCCTCCTCAAGATCTTTTATTTCATCCTCGGAGTTGCTGATACGGATTTTAGCGTTTGTGATCTCTTTACCGATTTGTTCTTCGCCAGCTTTAACACTTCCCATTAGTTTAGCAAGGGCCTTCTTGAAATCCTCAAGATCATAGCGTGCATTGGAGCCACTGATAATTGAGGTATCAACTTGAATCAAGTCACTAGCTAGTGCTCGCTTTAAATCATCTTCTCCTTTAGCCAGCAATTCTCTTTTCTCTGATAGCATTTTTTCTAAGCTAGTCACGAGTTTTGCCTCTTCATGAATATCAAACTTGCGTTGAATTCGTTGTCTTCGTAGCCTAGGAACAATGGGACCTACTCGTTCAAGAGTAATTTGGCAAGAGGATTCAGCACCTGCCCCAACCAATCTTTGCTGCAGTTTGCTTATCTTCTGTCCGGCTGTTGAAAGTTTTTTCGTCAATGCAAATTCAATATCATCTGCATGATGTTTGTTAATTTCGGCCATTTCTCGGTCTTCAAGTCTCTCATAAACGCATTGCAATCCACGATAACATGACAATTCGCCTTGTACATTCCGTACAGCTTCAAACAGTACTATGGCACGCTCATAGTTTTCAATACTCATTCGTAGAGATTGTAACATGTGCTGTGTATTTGCCATATGCAGCCGCGCAGATCCCTCTTCGTAGCGGAATCCAGCTCGGTTTGCGATAATTGATACCCGGTTAAATATCGTTAGGGCCTGCTCGTATTTTTCCAGGTGGGACAGAGCTTCACCGATCTTGAGTTGTAATTTCACTTTGTCCGCATCGTTCATTTGCTGCATCCAGTGTTCATTATTGAGAACAATACAATAACGAAGAAGAGCTCCTTCATGGTCTTGCAAATTCATCTTCGCGTCTCCTTCCAATATCCACTGAAAATATTTCTTGGTCAGTTTTTGAGCTTGATCACAGTTGCCCTTGTATGCAGGGTTTTCGGTTTTCGATGCTTGTTGCTGCTCTGTCGTCCAACGAATATCTTGAATTAAGCATCCAGTGGACTGAAGTTGATGGAGCAATTGCTGGGCCTCCATCATGAGGTCGTCGCGACCGAGTGCAGCATTAAGCAAACTTATACTGCCAATTCCGTATATCTTATCAACACCAATATTTTCATGCGTCATCCATTTTACAACCTCTCTCCATCTTTGAACTGCAATTTTAAGCCGATGGTTAACGAGACGATTAATAGCAGTGCGCAATTTTCTTCGTGTTTCATAGCCATCTTGCTGGTTAGCAACAAACGCTGCAAAAGCTCGGTAAAGCAGTCCACCACGCAGTTTTGCCAAGGTTGCAGCAGTACAGGTAGGCTCTGACATATTTCCCGGGTTGCTGTCGAACACTTCCAAAGCTTCTTGTCTCTCCTTCAATCTTTTTTCTAGCGTATCTCGCCTCTTAATGTCAGCACGTAGGTAGTTTTCAACGTTTACAATCTCAGATTTTGTATCGATAATGTAAAGTTGATCAATCTCGATTTCATCCTCCAGTGCAACAACAAGTTCTTTCGTGAAAAACCTTTGAAGGCCACGTTCAAAAACGTCTGAATCCATTAGAGGACCTTTGAACATTCTTGCACGTTCCAGTTCAGCTTGTTTTTCAAGAATACGGGTTTCCGCAGTTCTGATAAGCGCCACTAAGTCAATTTGACGATCTTTGCACCACTGAACATTGTACTCTGTATTCTTCAGGTCGTTTAGAAGCTCAGCAATACGAAAATTAAATTGTCGTCGACGCTCAACCACTTTCTCTTTATCACTAAGATCATCAAATATTTTGCGGCCACTAGCATGGTGAATAGATTGAGGTTGGCCTTCTTGATCATTAATTGCTTCATTTTCTTTGATGGCGATGTTTGGTCGGTTAACAATATCATTAACCTTATATTCCAGATCAGGATGCATAGAGAGAATGAACCGAGATACTTGTTCGATGTAATGATGTCTATCGTACCGTTGCATAAAACCGCTCAAAAACTGCGAATCTACCGTACGCGAACGCGAGTTCACAGCAGCCTGTAGCTCGTCGAGAAGTTTAAATTCGTTTCCTGATGCTGATCAAACCAAGAAATGAGTTAGTGGGCAAGTTTTAAATTCCATCGGCATGCGCTTCATACCTATTGTAAATATGGACGTGATGGCTTCGCAATAATCGCCCTGAATGCCTTCAGAACTCACAGCTCGAACTTGAAAGTGAAGATGCTCTACCCCACTTAGCAAATTTACAATAGTTAACAAAGTCCTCGACGAGTTTGTTCTTATTCGACGAGATTTGTACTCGATTTCTGACACATTAAGCCATGCTTTTCCTCTATCATCCACGTTGTCTGCCTTGATGACAGCTTCGTTAAAGATGACCTCATAGTCCTGAATTGGCACTCCACCGTCATCCAAAGGCTCCACCCACGCGAGAGTAATACTCGTCGCCGTAACGATACCAACACTTAAAAACAAAGGTACCGCTGGAGGCACTGCTGCCTCAGTTCGAACAATATCAAGTCTATTACAGGGAATGCTCTTGCCAGCGACAGTAATTGCACAAATGGAAAATTCGCCGTACTCCTGGCCAGCAGATAAATTTGTTAATCGATATTGATTTCCAGGCATTGGCTTTACCAAACACCACTGTGATAATCTCATTGGTGGTTGAGGATCAAATTGCCTCTGAACTCCATCATGTACTACCTTCGAATGACAAATTGAGTAGCTCAATTCATAATCATAAATGAGGTTCGACCCGGTAAAAATCGGGGGATCCCACAGAATAGTCAACGCACTGTGAGAGATTGTCCTTAAATCCACACGTAGATTGCGTGGTGGTTGAGACACAAAGCGTGTTATTAATGACACTTTTGGTGCTGCAGAAGCTTTTTGAATCAATGGAAGCACTTGTACATCCTGCCTTTGAAATTCCAAACTGTCTGGTATTTGGTTCGAGCCAACAATTGATCGCAAATTCGGAAGCGATAAGCCCGTGCAATTCTCCTCATGTGCCACCAGTATCCCTGGCAAATAATCTCGTTCACAATGGCAACAACAAGTTGTATGCAACTGATCTTTTCTGATCTCATCTTGGCTAATCAATTTTGTTTTGGCAAAAGCTTTCTCGTCTGATGAGTCCTGTAGCATTTTGGATAATCTCAGCACTCGATGCTGAAGTTCATCGAGTTCCTCCGTCTTCTGTCGAATTTGTTGTTGCGTCACTCTAATCCCTTTACGTAATTGACTGTAAATTATCAACAAATTCCACATAAACAAAAAGTTTTGTTCCCACACTAAAATATATTTCTTACCGGGCATTCTTCTCGACGACGAATTGCTGGTCACAGTAGGTCAAAGCCACATTATATTGCGAATTTATGTCGATCAAATTCATTCGAATCTCGTGTGCTTCATGCTTGGCAATAGAAAGCTGCGGAAGGCTCAGGGTCTGCGCTGTCAACGGAGAGTTCAAAATTTCTATCCCAGGGCGACAACGATTGGCCACACGTCGCCTTAGCTCACGTGCACGTCTCCCAGCATCTGCATTAGCCATGTACGTACTTCCTTCTTTCATCTCCGAAACCTTCGTAAAATAGCTTCAACTCCCAGACCATCATTCTGGATGAAATTGAAGTTGACAATTTATTGGTAATTTATTATCTTACCATGCGATGTAGTCCTCATGCACTACAAAATTATACGTCAAAACCACGCAACCAAGTAGCGTCCCAACTCAGACCTGAACTTGTTTATCCGTGACTGAAACGGAACGCAGGGCGAAAAGTTGGTTCTGGTAAATATAGCGGACAGGGAGGTTTGAAATTGGTAGTGGGTAGTGGCGAAACTAAGCACCATGACGGACGTGCTGAGTGAGAGTCAGTCGCGTTCAATGGGCTTGAAAATGGAGGGGTCTTCTGAGAGTGACAAGTCAAAAGACGTCGATTTTACAGAATCGGATGTCGCGGAAAATACGAAGACCGTCACTCCGCCTGCACAAATGCTTCATGAGGCGGCTCTACGGAGCGGAATCAACGCTATCTTAGACGAAACTATAGATGATGACGAAGAGCTCGCGTGTATTCGAGAAATATGCCAGAAAACGTTGGCGAGAATGGACCAAGTGACTGCAACAAAAAGTATCGCTAACCGCCAGGAGTTCAACGATGACAATTCGGACGCTCTTAGCGATGGCGAAGTAGGTAATGGAGTAACTTCTGCAGCGCTTTCTCCGTCGAAAATCCCTCAAGAACATCGAAAAATAAAAGTGAATCGGCGGCCTAGTTATGACAGGTATTGTATATTACTTGGCTCTAGATGATGAATGTGGTGGCTAATGAATGGATAATCTAGTTCTCCTGCAGGAGAAATGCCAAGGTGGAAGATAATTGATGCGAACGAAGACCCCATTATGAATATTACCGTCATTTTCAGAGGAGATTCTGTTCCAGAAGGGTTTTTGAAGGTAGTTTATTGAAATGTTTCAGTGAACGAGTTTTTGTGAATAATTCCCATGCATTTTCAATAGTTGGAACGCTCACCCAGTGGCCAGCGAGCAGATCTCAACAAAAGTGGGAGATTTATCTATCTGTGTTACAACAAGGATCAGTCATCTGGAAAAGCTCCGATCAGTGAAATCATTGCCATTTTCCCTGAACGAGGTGAGTTTGTTCCGAGTGACTATGAGGTGGTCCGAAGACGTGGGGCTCCTGCGAATATCAATACGGTAAGGGAACGTGCGAATGTGATTTTATATTATACACTCCATCTAACGTTGAAAGTTTGGATAGGGTACCCCAGGAGAGAAGATCTACCTCTGCTTTAAGCGATCCACCACTTCTGCTATCGTTGACTTGGTTGTGCTATTCCCAAGAAAAATCGAGACGCTTCCGTACGGGTGAGGATTTGTAAGCAGTACTGTTTGTCGTTTAAGCTAAACGCAACAAACTTTCCCAGATATATGAAGGTGGACAAGTCTCCACTTGGGCATGTTGCAGACCTCAATGCAACTTCAGGTGGTACCGAGGTTTTCCTCGGCTACAAGAAGAAGGTGTAGCTTTACGATATTATTTAGTGTTCCCACGCTACTTTTTACGGATTAGACCATACTGACTTCTCTTTATGTGTTTAGGTGGCTTGCCTTAGTGAACTACACAAGATGTGGCTTTTTGCATCTGTTACTCCTCCTGAAATACTTGAGCGTGCTCGTTCACCACCGGCACCATCAACACCCGGAAAATTACGCCAGCTAAGGTCTGCCTTTGCACTCAAAGCGACTGAGCTTCGAGAACATGAGTTAATTACTCCAAGTTCGCCACGGTCGATAACCCCGAATGACTCAACATCGCCAACACGTTAGTTCCTAAATATTGCAAACATATACTCGAAAACCACTAACCTTGCGTTGTGTGTGTGTTTTGCTCAAGCGAAAGATATCAGTTGGAAGGAGACAATTGAGTACTATATGTATCCTCTACTGTTAGCATGCTACACTCGCCAGGGAAATGCAGCAAAAACGGCTTTAGTAGGATTGACTTATTGTCTAGATGAAGGTGTATTCGACTGCCTAGGATCCGATCTGTGTCGTCTTGATGTGGTGATTGATGCAGTCACTGCTATCTGTCAGCAGGGGGTTAAATCACGATTTGAGCCTGCACTCGAGTTCTTTTTAAAGGTAAAGCGCGTCGTATCACATGAAGCAAATTTTATCCTAGACGAACCTAAGCTTTCAACTCACATTACTACGATGATACAGGTCATTCGAAAGAGTACAGCAGGGTTTGAACCTTCTGTACTTCACGCCATTCTGAAGACTCTAACATTCATAGGTGACTTTGGTTGTTCCCTTTCCAAGTCGTTGGAGGACGAACTGATCTCAAAGATCATGGCCGCTTATGAAGTGTCTCTAACCAACACAAAATCGACAATCATCGAGAGCAACAAACCCGATATCAATCAACCATCAAATGGTTTTGCTCACGAACTCGTTTTGGATCTCATCGATGATATCAGTACAGGCGCCGAAATTGCAACAATTACCGATAATATGCTTGGCGTATTTAAGGTAAACTGTGTGTCCTTCACTGTACCAACAGCGAGTTTGACATTTTATCCCTTTAATGTAGAGCCACCTATCGATTCAGTCGTTGACATTTTGCAACGATATGTCCACAGCGATGAATATTTTCGCCAACTCTGTGGTGCGTTATGCTGTGCATTCCATGCGAGTAATCATCACTAACTAACTCGTCGGTGTATTAGGCCGAAAAAAATGCTCTCCAGTTAGTCGTGACGTTCAGCAAAGCTGTTAATCGCAGATTTGTCGGTTTAAGTGAGACAGCTACAGAAAACGATCAGTATTCCAGTGTTAGCTCCCTTCGCGCTCTCAATCAGACACTTCTTGCAGTTGGAGCACGAGCTCGTGAACAACGAATTTTTGGTCAAGTGGTTCGAAGATTTGTGCTGTCAACACTAAACACCACTGTTCTCACTTGGGCACCGACCGTGTTTCGAGCAAACCTCACATTACTGTCGACGCTCTGGAATCATTATAGACGATATCTCAAAGTAGAGCTGGCACTAATGTTTGAGCACGTGCTACTTCGGATTCTACGTACAGCTGCACCCATCGCACGAAATCATCAATTGGAGATCATGCATGAAATGACGAATTGGTTACAGCTCCCGCACAATGTCGTGGAAATTTTTCTCAACTTTGATTTGGATCGAATTCAGCAGTGGAAGATATTTGAACACTTGTGCTCGACATTAGGCTCGATAGGAGAGGGTACGATGGGGCACGGTGCAAATACTGACGAGGGTGATGACTCTGCTCTGGAACTACAAAGCCAAGCTATCAATACAATTCTTGCGATGGCTCGCAGTGTGATGGATGCAAGTGGCCATGCTCACCTCATTAGTCGAGATCAACGCACTCGAATGCTATCGATGGCTAACGGCGGCTGGGAACAGGATGAATCTGGGGAAGAATCGTCACCAATGAAGGATGCATTCATGGCACTAGGGAATAGTGATGTCACTGATCAAGCGAGTCAACCAGGTTCGCCGATGCATTCTGGATTGAAACGCCAATCCAATCGTAAATACGGCGGTAGTATCTCGGTCAGGATGCGAAACGAACTCCAGAAACACAACCAACAGCTACTAAAGCGTGCAATGGAGATCTCGTCATCAAAAAGTTTGAGAAAAGCTCTAGAGTATTTGGTGGCGATGAATTTCATCAAGGACACACCACGGAGTGTAACGTCGTTTTTACGGATATACCACGATTTCTTTGATGAGACTGACATCGGAGATTACCTGGGCGAAGATGATGAAGATTTTAAGGTCCAAGTTCGTTTGACATACGTTCGAGCGATTTCCTTTAAGGGGATGACTCTTGTCGAGTCTTTGAGGCATTTCTTAACGAACGGAGGATTTCGTCTTCCAGGGGAGGCACAAAAGATTGAGCGAATGGTTGAGGCTTTCGCACAATGCTACTGGGACGATTCACGGACCGCATTTTCTTCTGCCGACACTGCAATGATTATTGCCTATTCAATCATCATGCTCAATACAGATTTACACAACCCACAAGTGAAAAAGAATAAAATGTCCAAGGAACAGTTCGTAAAAAACAACCGAGGCATCGACAATGGAAATGACCTTCCGAAGCGCTTTCTCGAGGAAATATACGACGATATCGCCCACAATCCGATGCATATTATTAAAGGTAGTCGAGTAATTCTGAAGGCCACTCGCGAAGCTAGTGTCACGGCTGCGGATCTCGAAAATGAGAAATTTCGTGGTGGTATTGCAAAGGCTGTAGCGCAGTCTGAAGAGCTCATGAAAGATCTCTCGCATGCCTACAATACCTTCCAATTTGTTGGTGTCGATACTCCCATCAGCCCAGATTTGATCAAAATTCTCTTTGAGCGTGTGTGGTTTTCCTTGCTCACATTATCAACAACCATTTTGTGCGACAACCAGTCCGATTTGTCCACAAGAATGCAGTGCCTCGACTTGTTACGATTCTGCATCTCTACATGTTTGTTCTTGAATATGCCAGTCGAGCGACAAGCATTTTGTGGATTGTTGAGAAAGGTGCAAGATTCTTTGGATGGCTCTACACACGAGGATGTCGAAGATGACCCCGCCGATAATACTACCCCAAAAATCTCAGAAGACACGAAGTACGCATGGGCTCGAACGATTGAAGAGGCCGCTGATAGCGATGATCCTTGGAAAGCTATGGGTGACATTCATCGTCTCGTGAACGATATGAAGGAAACCATTCAAGTTCGACAAAAATCCGAAAAACTGGACTCGGTCATTCAGCGTATTCACCGAGGCCACTTCTACCTGAAAAATTCGACCACTTTCATCCACGAAGGTGATCTAACCAAGAAGTGTCGATCACGCAACCAACTCTACCGCTTCTTCCTGTTCAATGACCAGTTGTTGTATGCAGATAAAAGCATGACTGGGAAGTGGAATCCGCACAATTCGCTTCGTCTAAAACTTACTCGTATTTCAAACATCACTGATGGTGTCATATTAAAACATGCTTTCCAAATCCAGAACCCGGTCAAGTCCTTTGTCGTATTCGCGGATAGTGCGAGTTTCAAGGCGGAATGGATGCGTCTCATTGACGACGCCATTGCAGAGGCGTCTAAGAAAATCAACAGAACTGCACGACGTATCTCGATTCAAGGTTTAGGAGAAACACGCTCTTCATCACTCGCTGCGATGAAAGTTTTCATGCGATTCAGCTCCCCCCTATCAACACCCACTGGACGGAACCATATTCCTACTTTTGACAGCGATAGTGAGGAATCGCCCGTCAAACCCGTGCAACAAGCAGAATTGTCCACCGACACGATGAAACCATTTGTGCTGAAACCTCTTGGCCGCTCGAACGAAGAGGGACATAAAGCTACCAAGAGCGATGTCGAACTGAGCTGACAACTACTGTAGAGAAGCATGAACTAGGATTAACATTCAATCACGAGGTACTTACTTCGGTCAGTGCTCGAGTGAATGTGGCACTGATACTGCTACCGATAGATAGCACGCAGCTAACTGCGAACTGAATAAATGGAATACTTGAAGAAACAACGAAAGCGATCGATTGACGGCGGCATGGGGACCGACGGGGTAGTACTCGTCTGTGCAAGCCCTCAATTGAACCCAATGGGATCGAATTAAGGACTTGCACAGAAACCCTCGATGTCAAAGAGGAACGGAGCCGCACCAGCATTGATCACAGCTTCGTCGCCAAACGCGTGGAGCGACACAGCAGCAGCGTAGTCACCAGGCAACAGAGCGGTAGGCACGACGCCCACCATTGCTCCATCTAGCGTGAAAAAGATCTGGTGTTTCTCCACATCGAGACCGCAGCCAACCGTGAACATCTGCGTCTTCTCTTGGTCAGACTGCGCCGTAGCACAGCCCCACGACGGACCGAACGCGGTCCAATCCCCACCGTACGGCTTGGCTCCATCGTTAAACACGAAGTCGCCGTCGTTGCCGTGGTAGGCGTAAGACACGCCTTTCCAGCCCACGTGCTCTCCAGAGCCGAAGCCGTAGGCGTTCCGGGTCGTCGGGTCAGAGACGGACGCGAGACCCACGCTTCCGCACCCTTTGAGGATCACCTCGTAGTACGAAACCTTCTTCTGGAGCGCACGTGCGCACGACAGTAGTGGGAGTTTCTTGACGCCGCGGATTGAGTCCACCGCGCCCTTGTCGAAGCTGCGCAGCATCGAGTTGTTCTTCACGTGGTACATGCCGTCCGACAAGTGCGTCACTGCGCTGCGCGTCGACAGCTCATACGTCTCGTCTGAGCGACGCGCAGTGCACAGAGCGAGTTGGTTCTGGTAGGGCAACTTCACGTACGTCTCCGGCAGCATTTTATGACGCCACTGGCGACTGTAGAGGCCCGTGAACAGCATCTCGGAAGACGCCGCTACGTCGTGGAAGGCAACACACACTTGCGCAGCAGCCTGCAGCTCTGCAAGTGTGAGGAACTCGAAGCACAGTTCAAGAGCTGCGAGCTCCAGCGTCTGGCCATCACGGGTGTGGCGTCGCTTGAGACGCAACGCAACCAGCAGAGACGCCACTTCGCCCGAGTTCTGCGAGCGCTGCAGGTCGCTCCAGCGGACGCTGCTCGCGTGCGAGTTGCGCTTGGCCACGGCGGCGTAGGATTCGTACACGACGCAGCAGTCGTCGGCCTCCAGGTCCGTGTCCGACTCGTCGTCGCTGCTGTTGCTAGCGGTGGAGCACGAACTCGCGATGCTGTAGCGGCGGCGCGAGAGGCGGAAGCTCGACGGTTTCTTGGTGAGCACCACGAACGAGTTGAGGTGCGTGGGGCGCGCCGCCTTGGGCACGGGCGACGGCAGCGAAGACGACAGCAGCGACAGCATCTGGGCTTCCGGTGCAGGATCACTTGACGTGTTGGGTTCTTTTTGGGTAATGGGATATGGAGCAGTCATGATCTATTGCAGCAAACTCAGATGCCCATCTCTCCTTACAACTTCAACACCACACGCATACGATTTCGAAGGTTCTTCCACAAAGAATCGCGAAAATAATGGGTACGAAAACATGCAATGTATGCATTCGTGAGACAGAGAGGACTCAATTTGGCTCCAACAGCACAATTTAACTTCAGCAAAGCAAAACTCAAAGCTGAATGTCTTTGCTAACAGTTGCGTTGGTATCACTACTCGATGAATGCGTACGTTCCGACGTCAATGACTGATTTATGCAATAGTCTAATGATTCAGGCTGCAATGCAATCGATTAAATGTTCCAGTACATGTACGTTATCAACGGCCTTGCCCCAGTCTCAAGTCATCTACCACCCAACACGGAAGGCTCTCTTCTTCTCCACGTGTAGATTGTCAGCAAACAGTGTGATTGCCAAAGACGAACCCTACAGGACATGTACTTTTAACTTAAAATTACGTGGAGCAAGCCAAGTCGGGAGAAATGGGCACAATCTCCTGTCAAATGGGCCTTTTCTCGACGATCGTTCGTGTCCATGCACCAATCACACAGTACGTATGTTGAAGAGACCGCCTTCAATCACTTTTCGCAGGATCAACGCGGAAACGCGCCTTGGGAGTTACCTCGTTTTGTGGGCACTCGTAGGCCTGTAACGCCCACCAGAAGTAAAAATCCGCTGGTGGACAGGACTCCGCGACGAAGGCTTCGCCGGTAGTGCATGAG
>NBNE01000308.1:0-26363 GCA_002215365.1 Phytophthora megakarya
TGACGGAGAAATACCCGCAGAACCCGCTGCTGGGCAAGATCGCTGCGTCCAAGACGGTGGTGATTCACGGCATGGCGAAGCAGCTGGAGGCTGAGGGAAAGCAGGTGTGGTCGCTGTGCGTGGGTGAACCCGACTTCGCCCCTGCGGAGCGTGTGTTGAAGGCCGGCATGTCAGCCATGGAGCAGGGCAAGGTGAAGTACACAGACGTGAAGGGTACGGCGGAGCTCCGCACTTTGATCTCGCAGTACCTGGAGACTTGCAAGGGCCTGAAGTATGACCCGTTGACGGAGATTCTGGTGTCGAACGGCGCGAAGCAAACGGTATATCAGGCTCTGCTGACGATCACCAAGCCTGGTGAGCAGGTGCTGATCCCTGCGCCGTACTGGGTGAGCTACCCAGAGATGGTGAAGTTGACCGGCGGCGAACCTGTGATTCTACAGACAAAGCTGTCTGAGCACTACCTGATCGACCCGGTGGAGCTGGAAAAGGCCCTGGTGGCCAACCCGCGCGTGAAGTCGCTGATGCTGTGCAATCCAAGCAACCCGGCTGGCACCGTGCACTCGCCGGCGCAGCTGGAGAGCATCGCTGCGGTTCTTCGCAAGCCTCAGTTCCGCCACATCCTGGTGATTGCCGACGAGATCTACGAGCAGTTGGTGTACCAAGATGAGGGCGAGTCGAAGCGCTCGCACCAGAGCTTCGCGACACTCCCGGGTATGTACGAGCGTACGCTGACTGTGAACGGTTTCTCGAAGTCGCACGCAATGCCGGGCCTGCGCATCGGCTACCTGGCGGCTCCGAAGTACTTCGTGCAAGTGTGCACGAAGCTACAGGGCCAGCTGACGTCGTGCGCGAACTCGGTCGGCCAGGCTGCGGCCGTGGAGGCTATGAAGTTCGAGATGGAGTGTGTGTCGCAGAGCAAGGAGCGCATGACGGAGTCGCTGGCAATCATGGACGAGAAGCGCAAGTACATTGTGAAGCGCCTGCAGGAAATTCCGCAGCTGGACTTCGCGTACCCGACGGCAGCGTTCTACGTGTTCATGGATCTGGCGTCCTACTTTGAGGGTAAGCAAGGCGTGACGGCGGACAAGAGTGAGGTGGTGAAGGACGCGGACGATTTCTGCGAGTACTTGCTTCGCCACTACCACGTGGCTTTGGTGCCAGGGTCGGCGTTCGGCGTGAAGAATGGATTGCGCATCTCGTACGCTTGCTCGATGGAGACGATCGAGCACGCTATGGACGGTTTGGAGCAGTCGCTGACCGGTCTAACGTTTGAGTAAACTGAAACTTACTGCCTTGTGTGGCATGGAATGTTGTAGGATGATACATTTTATTCCTGAAGTGGGTGGAATTAAGGAATTGTGGTGTTTGTGACCATTAAGCTTTCTTGTTGATTTTCCATCAAAATATTTCTTGTGCTGCAACGCATTATTCGCTTCAGTTTTGGGTTTTTGTGCGACCAATCAAAGCGTTTGGTCGCTACATGTATAGCCGGGACGTTGGCGACCAATCATGAGCTTGGTCGCGAGCCAAAACTGAAGCAAGTGATCTTCTAGTGTACTAAGTATCAACCTGAGCTCGTGTCCGCTTTGCAAGGTCATTTCGTTCAGTGCACCTTGATGTCAAGATGGCAAACTGCGGAGTGAGAGCATTTCCGAATTGTCTGCAACCAACGCACTTGAACATCTTCCTACATTAACCACTTGAACACTATGGGGACGGAACTCAAGATCGCGTATGAAGGTGGCGAAGCTGAGCGAGCTGCTCGATACTTTGTGGACAACTCAGCTTCAGCCGTGGTCTACAAGCGCACCGAGGACGCGTGTGCCGCCGTGAAGGACGAAGAGGTGGATTTCGCGGTGTTGCCCATCGAAACATCCACACTGGGCAGCATCCACGCGCATTACGACCTGCTGTTCAAGTACGGACTGCACATTGTTGGCGAGTACGACCAGCAGGAAGCGTCGACACCGGAGCAGGAGGCAGACCCCACTTCTTACACTCGGTTCCTCTTGCTGTCGAAGAAGGAGGATTTGGCGTTGGACGAGAAGGCGAGTGGTGTGAACTTCACGACGTCCTTGGTGTTCGGCTTCAAGGAAAGCTCAGCAAAGGGCATGCTCAACCGCGCGCTCACAGTTTTCTCACAACGCGACTTGGACCTGACCAAGATTGAGAGTCGTCCGTGGGATGGTCACGCACCGCAGCAGCAGGGCGAGAAGACTGTGGACACTCGCAGATACAAGTACCTCTTCTACGTGGACGTGCAGGGTCACCTCACGGACACGAACATGGCTTCGGCCATGCGGAGACTGAGTGAGATCTGTGCATTTGTGCGCATTTTGGGATCGTACGCGACGTCGCAGAGTAAAGAGGTCATGACGGCGGAACAACTGTCGCGCAAGACCGGTCGCGTCGAGACCAGCACCAACATCACCATGGCCGACAAGTACCCGTTGAATCCGATGTTCCAAAAGGTGACGGTCGCCAAGACCGTGTTGATTCACGGACAGACCAAGCAAATGGAGGCTGAAGGAAAAGAGGTGTGGTCTCTCTGTGTTGGTGAACCAGACTACAATCCGCATGAGCGCGTCCTGGCTGCGGGAGCCAAGGCTATGATCGAGGGCAACATCAAGTACGCCCATATGAAGGGTCTGGTAGAGCTGCGCGACCTCATCTCGACGTACTTGGAGAAAGCCAAAGGGCTCAAGTACGATCCGACCTCGGAAGTGCTCGTGTCGAACGGCGCCCAGCAGTCAGTGTACCAGGCACTGTACACGGTGTGTCGTCCGGGTCAAAAGGTGATCATCCCGACGCCCTACTGGCTTAACTACCCAGAGATCGTCAAGCTTGTGTATGCGGAGCCCATTCCATTGCGTACGACGCTCGAGGATAACTACTTGATCAACCCGGAGGAGCTGGAGAAAACTTTGACAGCACACCCGGATGCGAAGGCCATCATTCTGTGCAACCCGAGCAATCCATCGGGCACGTTGCACAGTCCCGAGCACCTGGAACGGATCGCTGCTGTACTACGCAAACCGCAGTTCCGTCACGTTGTGGTTGTGTCGGACGAGATTTATGAGCAGTTGCTGTATCAGGACGAAGGTGTGCCAGAGCGCAAGCACGTGAGCTTCGCCACGCTACCGGGAATGTTTGAACGTACGCTACTGGTAAACGGGTTCTCGAAGGCGCACGCCATGACTGGCCTGCGTGTCGGCTACCTCGCCGCACCAAAATATTTCATTGATCCGTGTACACTGCTTCAAGCGCAGCTGACGTCATGTCCGAACACGGTGGGTCAGGTGGCTGCTGTGGAGGCGTTGAAGTACGAACTGGAGTGTATGGAGAACGGAGAGCGCCGTATCACAGAAGTGATGAAAAACTTGAACAGGAAGCGCCAGTACATCGTCCAGCGGCTCACCGCCATGCCCAACGTGCGTTTCGCGTACCCAACATCGGCATTCTACGTGTTTGTAGATTTGTCAGTGTACTTCAAAGGCAAGAAGGCATTTATCGCCGACAAGAACGTGACGCTCACGAGCGTCGACGACTTTTGTGCACATTTGTTGCAAGATTCGCACATTGCTGTGGTACCTGGCTCCGAGTTTGGTGACGAGTTCGGTATGCGAATTTCGTACGCGAGCTCGATCGAGGCGATCGCACATGCAATGGATGGCATGGATAACCTGTTGAAGTCTCTGACCTTCGAGTAGGTTGAAAGAAGTGGGAGCGGTGAAGCCCAGCACTTTCATGTTTACGTTTGTGTGAAGCTTAGTAAAAATGCATTTGTTCGCAAGTATTATTATAATACCACAGCATATCTTTCAGCCCCAAGCCGAATTGCAAAATTATCGTGTAAACGGGCTCCAGAAATAGTCGGGAATAACCACAGCATATCTTTCAGCCCAAGCCAAATTGCAAAATTATCGTGTAAACGGGCTCCAGAAATAGTCGGGAATAATACATCTTGACAAATATTGCGTGGCTAACCTCGTAGAGATGTCACGAGCAGTGTTTCCATCTTCGACTCACCATGATCCTCAAAACACACGCCAATATTCCAGTGGTTCGTGTTGGATTCTCGATTTTTTACAAACGTGGAAAAAGCTACAAGTCAGTTGTTACGGCGGTAAGTATTCCATTCATCGACTGTTTGCTCTCGAGCAATACACGAAAACTACTTCACTTTCTCGTATACTTTTGATTATCGTGGGGACGCCAATGCCTACAGTTGTGTTCGTCCTTATTCAAGAATCAGTTCCCCTTCAAGACCCCAAAATGGGATGGCGTGAAAATTACGGCTTTTGGATTCGTGTTGCACTACTAGCGTTTGTGATTTCATTCATGGCAAGTGATCAAACCAGATTTCTCATTGATGACGTAGTTTTATCGTGGCGTCAATCGATTCTGCTATCAGTTTGTGCGTCTTGCACGCTTGTTATTTGTGCCACTATCGTTGCAGCGCACATATTCTTTCCGATACCATTTTTCGCCTTTGTAATGGCTCCAATATTTTACCCGTTGCTGATAATATCGTATCGAATCATAGTAGGCAGCTCCATTTGGCGAAAAATCTTACAACATCAAGATCAATGTATCCGCTTCGCCACATTTGTATTCGTTCAAGTCATGATAGCAGTCACATACCCTGTCTACGAGATGTTATTTCGATTCGCTGAAGGCTCACGGTACCAAATACTAGTGATTATCCTCTTGCCAATCATCAAGGTCGCTGCGAAAAATATTGTTTTGCGGTGTATGGCTCACATGGAAGATATGGTACCTGAAGCTGTAATCTACACGGTTGATTTTTTCAATGCAATTTATATTGCTACGTGTATGCAAAGTGCTACGTCAGCTATCGCCATAGTGGCGATGACTATTACAGACTTATCCCAAACGATAATTATGTTGTACAATCTACACAGACGCACGGTAGTCATTTCGACAAAACTCCGTGTTATCATCGGTAATGATCACGAGTATGACATGGTCGCTGCTGCATGTTTTCTGTGTCGTAATCCTGACAAGTTTGAAAAGCAATTTCGCGACGATGTTCAAGTGAATTCTTGCTTTCCGCACATATTATCAAGTGAACATAAGTCTCTTTTGGAAAAGATTACACAGATTCAAAGTAAATATCACGTCGAACTCAATACGACTGTATCTGTCAGTGGTCCCCATTCGTCTAATGTTCCGAGGGCAAGAGCATCCAATGTGTGTTCGTTTAGCGTAAGGAATGGGGTTCTGGACATTCATCAAATTGTACCTGAATCAAGTTTTCCAGTATCTGTTCAAAGTACACCATCTTTGATCAAGTGCAGGTTACGCCGCAACCCACGGTCTGCAAAACGTATCACAGTATTACGAGAAACCCTCGAGGTGTTGTTTTCAATCGAATGTCTCGTAGTCACCACTTACTTAGAGGCTGCGATCCCTTTTTTCTACAGTGCCTACATTGTGACTATGACGTACCTCCCAAACGCCCGATATCACTCGGAAATGAACAATATCACAAGCGACAACGTGGGTTCCAAGGTTCTCAACTTAATTTTGTTCGGGCTGCTTCAGCTTTTTTCGTGTGTTCTTCTAGTTGCAATGATTAAACGAAACTGCGGAATGAAAGCGTGGTTCCATCTTGCATTTGTGCAAGATGTTCAAATGTCTCTCATCCAGGGGAAACTTTTGGCATGGGTGGTTCTTACTCTATGCTTTCGGGTGGTACATTTTGGTACGTCATGGTGTTAACAAAATGGTGTTTTACCTATCTGCAATCTAATGTGTGGTGGTGTGGTGTAGGTGTCGACTTTACGTTCCAGTTCAGCTATAGTACTTAGTGCTTGAGGAGATTAATAGTGCCGTGCTCTTTATCAAACCAACCACTCGAAAATGCTGAACATAGTACTTTAAGTATTACGGATGTAGGCACTCAAACTCAACCGAGTAGCACTTCCTCACAGTGCTGACCCTGGCGTGCGCAAGTTCAATCGGGTGCGGCTGCAGATGCGTCCAGTAGCCGCGATGCCAGTAAGACGCTTAGTCCATTTTACATTTTCGCTTCGCCTGCTCAAGCCTTTGAGTTTCGGTGATGTCTCAAAACAAAGCTTAATTTGAGGTTGGAAATCTACTACTTCTGTGTTTACAGTAGTGTATCTTCGAATACGCAGTAGTGCTTTTCAACCTTGTTTAGCTTTCTTGCTAACAATGCCATTTGGCTGTGGTCCTCGTGTAGAAGAGCTTACAGCTGAGCTCGAACCGGCAGTTGGATGGTAGAATCGAATTTCACCAATCATCCGTTGGCGGATTTCCGTGACATTCATCTTCTTTTCGTCGAACTCGAGCTGGATTGTTCCAGGGGCCACAATTTCTTCTTCAAGCGATCGAATACTGGCTAGGTATTTGTGTGCCAGGGCTTCGTCCAGTGTCGCGCGCTTACGCGGATTCATTTTGAGCATCCAAGTAAGCAGATCAATAGCCTCAGGTTCGGCGCCAGGGTACATTTCCTGCAGGTTGCGCTTTGGTCGGGGTGGCAAACTGCGCAGATAGAACTGCACATCAGGATCCGCAATCTCTGCAATATCCTCTTCCTCCATTGTTCCGAGCACATCTAGAATCGTGTTCAGTTGATCACGGCTATCCTGCGGTAACGCTACCTGACCAGCACCAGGACTCAAGGGGAAGCATGAGACACCAGGGAAAAGAGGTTCGCGCTGGTAGTGTGAAGGCACGCTACTCTTCTGCATACTGAGCAGCTCAGCAAAGATACATCCCACCTACAAACATCAGCCGACAATCAGTCTTATAATTTGGTATTTCAACAGAAAATCAATGACGACAACGTACCGACCACACGTCGATAGCAGCTGAGTAGTCGTGGTCACGGAAAATAATTTCAGGTGCACGGTACCAGCGTGTGACGACGTGTTCTGTGAGTTGACGCTGAATACGACGCGCAGGGGTACGCGGATGCACGCCAATACCCTGTAATGTGCTCTCATCTGGGGTAGAACCATCGCCCAAACGCTTCCGTTTACGACTTGTAGTAGACGCCGACGAAGAAAGACCACGAGCCAAGCCAAAGTCACAAATCTTGATAGCAACAGGTGAAAGGTTCAATAACACATTGGCCGGTTTTAGGTCGCGGTGCACAATCTCCGCTGAATGCATGTACTTCAGTGCCTTGAGCAAATCCAGAAGTAGCCACCGCAGGTGCTCAGCCGTCAGAAATTGCGGCGAATGCAGCAGCTTCTCCAGATCGGATGGCAAGTATTCAAACACGACAAACAGGTCTTGGAAGTGGTCCATGTCAAGCGGTGCTATAATCTCTCGAATCTGCACAATGTTTGGATGCCGCAATTGACGCAAAATGCACAATTCACGCAGAATTCGCTTGGCATCAATCGGATCCGAGAACACATTCTGGATCTTCTTAATCGCCACAATCTCTCCAGTCGGTAAGTGTTTGCATCGCACGACTTGACCGTAACTTCCCTGTCCTAGTACACACTCGATCGAGTAATTCGGTGCAATCTCACTCCACCCGGGAATTGTCGATGCATTGGACGCCACTGCAGATGCCGGAACCGGAACGGGAGCAGCACTTGGCACTGTAACTTGCACGGGAGGCATTGACGTTTCGCCAACTTCCGTCTCTGAGGCTGTAAAACAATACAACCCAATCAGTTTTCCTGCATCCTCAACTACACTACAACGTACGTGTTCCTTGTGCTTGATCCAGTACCGCAGGCGTTTCCGCCAGCGCTTTCTTGTCCACCATGGCAAATGGCAACTGGGTGAGATCTTGGGCCACCACGAGCATTCCTGGTCCCACCGGATTCCCCATCAATGGGGTGCAAGCTGCCAACAACGTGACTTTACTCTGGTCCCTCGCAACAAATTCCAACATGACACTCGTCACTGGAGTTCCTCTCACACAATGTGTCAATGCATCTGCCAGCAAGTTGGCAGTAGAGGGCGGGACGAGGTACGGGAGTTCCTTCAGCAAGTTGCGGCCAGCCATTTCCTCTCGCGAGTAGCCACAGAGCTTCACGGCGCAGTCGTTCCAGAGAATCACGCGCATCATTTCGTCCACCACGAACACCAGCGCAGGCGACGTGTAGAGCGACTTGCCCAAACTGGCCAAACTCTCGGTGGACGCGCAATAATTCTCTACACCCGCCACTAAGTTCTGCACGGCCACGACGCTCGTGTCCTCGAACTGCTCGCCAACTGTCTGCTCCATGATCTTCCGCACGACGCTATTGCGTTTGGGGGGAGCTGGCGCTGGGAACGGGGCGGAGGACGTGGACGAGCGACCACTGTCCGGGTCTGCACGCACGGACGGGTCGAAGTGCACGGAATGCGTCTTGTTGCCGTTCATCTCGCCTGGAGTCGAAGGGGAGTGAGGGGGACGTGGTCACAGACCCAAGCGCCGTCTCGGTATTTCGTCGAGTCGAGTTTGGGAGAGACCTCCCCTCAAGGTAGAGCACTATACGGTAAATAAGTGAAATGTGCTGGATTGATTGTAATGTTCGATTATTACCACTGCCAGATGTTTTATTCGTGGTATGACTCAAAACCCCCTCAAGGTAGAGCACTATACGTTAAATAAGTGAAATGTGCTGGATTGATTGCAATGTTCGATTATTACCACTGCCAGATGTTTTATTCGTGGTATGACTCGAGTGAACTGTACCATGAGCAGTAGTTGGCAATAACCCGAGTCACTGGAGCACTGAGAGAAGGACGAATTGGACAGAATGCTCACGAGCGCGACGTAGGCAGTGGTTTGCTGGGTGCTGGTGCACGTAGTGGCGGAAGTGGAGCCGACGAGGGCGGCGACGGTGGCAGCGAACAGAGCACGGAAGTTCATCTTGATAGTGGAGTGTGGGGAATAGAGCAAATTGCACAATGAAAAGTAAGTTAGAGGCGTTGGTGGATCGAGATTCACATCGAAGTGTCTTCGAACGGCAAACCTTTGCAGATTTTCGGCGACTATCAAGAGTTGTCAACATCGAAAGCACGGCACGTTTTACTACTGTGTCGGGCATTGACTAAACAACGGATCGGACGGTCAATCTGTGACGTGTGAGAACTGCAACCTCACTCGACTAGCATCGCTCGAAGATCTTGTAGAGGTTGGTGAGGCATGCTACGGGTGTAATCAGTTGTGCATCATTGAGTTCATGCGGCGGACAGAACGCAGCAGCTTTCGTTGCTGGGAATAGCACGTGTTCCAGTACCAAAGCCTCTCGCTCGGCGTTGCCGGGATATCGCACCTCGCCGTACCAACGAGTGAGGGCTTGCGCCACGCTTTCGAAGCACGGCTCCTCTTCTTCCCAGTTCACTTCAGTTGCCAGGTGCAACACGAACTCTGGTAGCGAGTGGATGGACGGTTCGTGGTCAGGTAGAAGTTGTGGCAAAGTGCGCAACATGCCTTGCGAGTCGATGTCAATCGAGAAGTACTCGAACAACATGGGACCGTTTGCGATCAGCAACGTTTTGATCTCGTCCGCTAGCTGATCTCGAGGACCATCCTCTTCGTCGTAGCCATTTCGGGGGTTCTTGAGCGCCTCTAACACCAAGTCGTAGATAGGAAAAGGGGTCTGCAGAGTAATCGGACGCGTCTCGCCGAACTGCATCAGGACCTGCTGGTAGAACACGTGAAAGGCGATTTCGTCGTGTCGTGCGATATACAGCTTCGTCCGGTACTGCACTAACGAGAATTGTTTATTGACGACGCCCACGAAACTGTGCTCGCGGAAGAGCTGTTCGGCAAGAAACAAAAAACTGGTTAGATTCTAAAAGTCATTGCACCAGACGCAGACATTCTTACCCGGGTAAGTGCTTTGTTTGTCTTTTGCCGAATCAAACTTAGCAAATTCTGGACGCTGGATAGCATCTGCGGGGTCTGAGTGGCCTCTAGACTCTCTCGATGATCATTTTCGTCGTCTGGCTCGGGCTCTAGTACAAAAGTAATGTTTTACATGAGATCGAAGTCGCAACGCACAAGCTTGAGATCAAAACTTCACACCTTGACTGGAGAGTGCTTCAGACAACTTCCTCTTCTTGGAGTTAAAGGATCTCATCGCGCTGGAGTCACTTTCCGCAGAGTCACCTCGCTTAGACGCCCTGTCGGGGCTCGTGTCACGATCTTCTGCAGTTCCTTGCGAGCTTGACTGCGAGAGTTGCGATAGCTGGCTTCTCTGTGACTCAAGAAAACAATACTTGTCTATCGTGTTGGAGCGATGGTCGGTTCTCACCAATCGCTGAGGTGCCTGTGTAACAAATAAAACATCGCAGCACGAGCAGTAAGCAACGAAGATCAAGTCTGTCAAACATCATCGGGCAATGATTTACCAATGCGGCCTGGTACTTTTTGGAAGGTGGGGTCGGTTTCTGGCTCAGGTCAATCTCGATCGAGTCGGCGGATAGATCAGCTTCGTCTTCACTGTCACTCTCATGTGTGTCCATTTCTGCATCACTTGACTCTATTTCTTGTTTTTTCTCTTCCTCCTCCAGAACACTTTCGCGTCTTCGCTGTTTCGCCGATGCGTCACCGCTGTTTGCTGAAGATATTCCCAGCATGGCGGTAATCGGTTGGACGGAGAAGCTTCGACTTTCATTGCTGCCTTTCAGCCGCTTTTCAATCGCATGACTGATCGCGTCGACAATGTCTTCTTCGTGTAGGAAATGCACCTACAGTGCATTAAGCAATATTACAAGCGTCAAAACTGATTATGAAACATTTTCCTATGAAACTCACCTCCCGTTTGGTTGGATGCACGTTCACGTCAATGTTGCGAGATGGAAACTCCATGCTCAGATATATAAACGGGTGTGTCTGCTTCGGTAAGTACAGCGAGTAAACGTACTCACACGCGCGCTTGAGAGATGGACAGTTGACAAGGCGATCGTTGATAAATAAAACAAAGTTGCTTTTCTTGAGACTGTGCCAGATATAAAAGCGTGGGTCAGATGAATATTTCTGAAAGAGCTTGGCAACCAGAAGTAGTAGAAAAAATAACGTTGACTCTTACTGATAGTTGACGTTGCTGATGTATCCGTGGACTTGGCGCTGCAAGTCCGTCGAACCAGTAGCCGACACGTCTTTAATATTCTCAAACGGAATAAGTTCACTTGCAAGCTTGTTGCCATAGATTGCGCGAATCACATCCAACTGCGAAGAGCTTTGCGTAGTATTGACACCACAGGATGATTCACGGTGCTACAGTGTTGAAAATCAAAAGCAGCAACCCGCGTACAATCAGCGCAAAGAAATAGAACCAATGCCCCACCCATTGGAACTGATCGTACCTTTTTGCATACAAACCCGACGCCTTTTGCTCCAAAGTGGACAGCATACTTCTGCACCACATCCAATATCCGACTATACTGCTCCGATGCATTCTTCAGCGCCTGTTTTCTCGTGCTTAGATTGTAAAACAAATCCTCCACCTGCGACAAAACCTCGTTATCATCGCATCTGTATTTTTCTACCAATTCCACTTACCACAATGAGCGTGCCGTTCTTTCCTGCGCATGGCTTGGGTTCCTTGGACTCACCCGGTCTCTTCGCCACCAATTTTCCATCACGGTAGGCGGCTCTACAGCAACTCAAACTTAATAATTGCATCAATTTCCATTGGCATGACAACCTACTTGTAAGCACATGGTTGGTCTGCTGTTCTGGACGTGATCGTCACATGTGCCACATGTGAAATACTCGCGAGTGCTTCGCCTCGGAAGCCGAAGCTCCTGATGTCCTTCAGGTCCTCGAAACTTTTGAGTTTGCTGGTGGTGAAGCGTTCGCACACGATCTCCAGGTCCTGCCGTTGGATGCCGCGTCCATTGTCCTGGATCTGCAGTAGCTTTAGCCCTCCTTGACTCACAGTAATTGCCACGTGGGTCGCCCCAGCATCCAATGCGTTCTCCAGCAACTCTTTCACTGCGTTGGAAGGTCGATGCACCACTTCTCCAGCCGCAATGCGGTTCACCACATCCGGACTCAGACGCTGGATGCGCGCTGCTTGTGTCATTTTCGCTCGAACTTGAAAACTGACGTACTTTATCGCGGGAGATCACGTGATTGGCTGAAAAGATGGGTACTTTTCAACAAATGGGGGTACACTGACGTACTCCTTATGACAGTTGGATTTTGTTGAGCTATGGTGGCGTTTACCGTTTACAAGTCCTCCAAGTATCTCTTCGACTGTGTGGGTGCCACGGATACAGCGTCGCCCCAACCATATCCGACGGTGGATTTAGACGGGTTAGAAGCGTTGCGGTGCGTTTGTAGCAACTGAATACGGGCGAATTAGGTGTTTTGTGTACACGGAACAACGTTTTTCGGTACTAGTAGTACAAATGAAGGCTGCAACGATATTAAGACGGTTGTTGTGCGATAGACTTCATGCGGTGGATGTGGTGAAACGCATGGACTGTGCGGAAGTGGACAAACTCATTGCTTGTTGTAGACAACATGTATTGCTATATCGGAGTGTTAGCAGATAATGACAAGTGCACTGACTGTGATTGTGACTTTGCTGTTGTTGCAGCCTCCACAGACGATCGTTGTGCCGGCGACGCATGGAGACATTGGTCCGTTCCAGGAGTTTGCCAAGTACTTGAAAATTCGGCAACGGGTGAGACGAACACAGATAGCTAGCTAGAAGAAAGGTATTAACGTGATGTGACAGGCTGGCGTGGTTATTATTGCGAACGAGCGATTGTTGCTACTTGCACCTCTGGAAAATGACGACTCACAGCTACGCTGCGTGGTTGTGAAAACGAAGACTACACCTGAACCTTCCTCTTCATTGCCGCCTGATGTGAAGGCTATTAGTGCCCACGAAGCATTACCTGTCCGTCAAACGCAGACAACGTCGCAAATGCAAGACGTTAGTGCTGTGCCACCTCAAGTATCCGAGCAAACAAGTGAGAAACGTCGACGTGGTCCAGTTCGCTCTCGTAATCGCACACGTGCACAGCAGGAAGCAGATGTGGATTCAGAGCATCAAAATTTGGCAACATTGCCAGATCTAAGCAACCAGGTAGCAATTACTATTCCGTTTACATGTGCTCGAAATGTTGTTTCTGACTTGAGCGGTGCATATCTCGTAGACCGAAGTAGCACGTCCAGCACCAAATCGAGAACTGGTTATGCTGTTCAACTTGCCTCGGATGGAAAAGGCAACTAGAATCGCCCAACTCCGGTAAGTTGATTGTCAAGGTTTAATGTGATGGTGTAACATTCATGTTTTGCTTCGTCAGACAAGATTACGAGGCTTTCAATGGACTCTACTACGACATATTGCGGGAATGGAGTAAGTCGGACCCTGATAGTTGAAGATGTAATGCTATCGGTAGGTGATACAAACAACATACCTCCAAGTCATATTTTGTCTGCTCGTGGCAAGCAATAGGACGCTGACCTTATTATTACAATAGTTATCCCGCCCATGAAGATGAGAACATGCGCAGTCTACTCGAAGCGCAACGCCTCCATAGCTTGTAGTCCCTTTGGCACCTTGGATGTCGTAATTTCGATACCTGACTCCGTGATCTAGGGAGAGACACAAATATATCATGTAAGTACGTCAACACAGCTCAAAAGACTACAAGCCATCCAGTAAGCGTACCACAACATCGTCCTCGATACGAATGCCAATGCCACGGAATTCCTCAGGCAAATCGAAATCGTTCTTCGGCAAGTAAATACCCGGCTCTATAGTCACCACCATGCCAGGTACCAAAGGCGCGCCGCGTGAAACGTGCGGTGTGTCGTGGGTGTCCATGCCCAGATAGTGACCAATGTGCGTCGGATTGTACTTCTGGAACTCGCGTATCGCATGTCGTGAGTTCGGTCCACCCTTGTTCTTTAGGACTCCCAGGTCAAGCATCCGCAGCATCATGATATCCACAGAGTAATCATGCAGTTCGTTCAATGTGATAGGCTCCTTAGCCTCGATCATATTTCTCAAATGTTCAAGACACTTCTTCTGGACATCCAGCACAAACTCGTACATTGTGATTTGTCCGGAAGACAATTTTCCACCCACAGGCCATGTCCGCGTGATGTCACTTACGTAGCCGCCACCAACCTCACATCCCGAGTCAACCAGCACCAAGTCGTTTTCGCCAAGCAAATCACGCTTCGACAAGTAGTGAATCACCGCAGCATTCGATCCCGACCCCACAACGTTCGGGAAGGCGTTCCACAGTGCTCCGTTTTTCTTAATAGATCCCTCAAATGTTGATCCAAGCGCTAGTTCCGACATGCCAGGTCGTGTGTTCTTCATCATATCAATGAATCCCTGTGCACCAATGTCCGCTGCAAACCGCATCCGATTGAGTTCATTTTCCGACTTGACCGCACGAAGCTGCTCAACCAAAAAGTCCCCTGCAAAAAACTTGTTGTGGAATCCCTTCGTTGCATCCACAAAGCTTGGCGAGTATCTGCCTCCATCAGGCTTGAGCACAAATATCTTGTCCACTCCAGACAGCAGCTTATTCATCCCTGGCGACAGATTCGTCAGCTGGAAGGCATCATCCGCCAAATACTTGTCCTTTGCTCCGTCCAGGCCAATCCGCGCACCATCCCATTGCTCACTGCAGCACAAACAAAATCAGTCTCCCACTAGTAACCCCAAAGCTAACGTTCTCCACACCTGTGCGGATCCCGAGGACGCACGAATAGCACGAAGGAGCATGTTCCCTGGCTCTTAAGCAGCACCGCATGGGCGTCAGGTTCTTCTAGTCCCGTGAGGTACATGAAGTTGCTGTTCTGGTGGAACTCCCACGGGATGTCGTGCGTCATGTACTTGACTTCAGCCGCGTTTGTGATGAGCGCCGAGTTGTCAGGCATCGTGGCGAACAGCTTCGTGCGCCGCTCCTGGAACTCCGAAGCAGGTAGACCTACGACAATTAGTGTACGTATTACATCAGATCTCATTCAAATAGCCACGTACCAGGCTGCAGACATCCAGACTGCACCTCGAAAGGGTTGAACAGGTCGCCATCATCTGCCACTGCGAAAGTCGACTTGAATCTGGACGTCCACGCCCGAGTAGACGTTGATCGCTGAAGCACCTTCCGCAGCATCATCATCAGAGGCACTCTATTGATCCGATGTTCCGCACACAAATCGGAATGTCGTTTGAAGGTGGTTTGAACACTTCATCTCCCCTTAAGTACGCCCTGTTTGACTGGACCTGACCAGTCTTGCAAAGTCGACGTTCAGCTCGGAACCTTCAGAGTCGCTAGAAGCTACAGCCGAGTAGGAAGCAGCCAAGATGCCGCAGCATGAGCACATGGAGATGCATCGCAAGCGCCACGGCGTGCGTATGGACGCTGCCGAGAAGAAGCGCAAGAAAGAGGCGCGTGAGGTGCATCGGCGCTCCCAGTTCGCCCAGAAGGTGCACGGTCTGCGGGCCAAGCTCTACAACCAGAAGCGCTTCAAGGAGAAGGCCGCGATGAAGAAGACACTAGCGCTGCACAACGAGCGCACCAACAAGCACGCAAACGACGACGAGATCCCGGACGGCGCTGTGCCATCCTATCTGCTGGACCGTGAAGGCGTCTCGCGTGCCAAAGTGTTGAGCAACACGGTCAAACAGAAGCGGAAGGAGAAGGCGGGCAAGTGGGACGTGCCGATCCCCAAGGTCAAGCCCATTGCGGATGACGAGATGTTCAAGGTGCTGCGCTCCGGCAAGCGCCGCAACAAGGCGTGGAAGCGTATGATCACCAAGGCCACGTTTGTGGGCGAGAACTTCACCCGCAAACCGCCAAAGTATGAGCGCTTCATCCGCCCCAGTGCCATGCGCTTCAAGAAGGCTCACGTCACGCACCCGGAGCTCAAGACGACGTTCCAGCTGGACATTCTCGGCGTCAAGAAGAACCCTCAGAGCCCACTGTACACGCAGCTGGGAGTGATGACTAAAGGTACCATCATTGAGGTGAATGTGAGCGAGCTTGGCCTGGTGACCACATCCGGTAAGGTCGTGTGGGGAAAGTACGCGCAGATCACGAACGTGCCGGAGAACGACGGCTGCATCAACGCCGTGCTGCTCGTCTAGTTGCCGTTTATTACTATAGATCCCTTTGCAATCATATATCGCTTCTCACTGTTCATTTCGACGTCTAACCAAGCACGAGGTTGCTAGGACAAAGGGTATTGGTTGACTTAGATCTGAAGCAGCTTACAAGGGCTTTATTTTCTGCACCGCCGACCTACTTCTTGTAGTTCTCGATCAAACCGACGTAAGCAAGTCCGCTGTCGGCACATGCCGCCAGGAGTGCGTATTTGCCGCCTTCCTTCTGCAGCTTGTTGGACGCCGTGTTCACTAATCGACTGCCGGTAGCACCGAAGGGGTGTCCAAGAGACAAAGATCCGCCCCACGTGTTGAGCTTCTCCGATGGAACGCGGCCAACAGCTTGGTCGATTCCAAACAACTCTTTGCAATATTTGGGTTCCGCTAAGGCATTCAAGTTGGCCAGCACCTGGCCCGCAAAAGCCTCGTGGATCTCGAAGTAGTCGATGTCGCCCAACTTCAACTTGTTCCTGGCCAAAACCTTCTGAATGCCATACGCTGGGCCGAGCAGCAAAGTCTCGAACGGGTCGACACCAACGAATTCCCAGTCCGACAGCACCGACTTGGGTGTGTATCCCAGTTCCACAGCCTTCTCCTCCGACATGATCAACGTAGCAGCCGCTCCGTCCGTCAAAAAGGACGAATTAGCTGCCGTGTGGGTACCATGCGGCTTAATGAATGCAGGTTTCAGGGTCGAGATCTTCTCAAGAGTCGAGTTGGGGTTCACTCCGTTCTCCTCCGTACTCCCCTTATACGACAAGATTTCTCCCTTGTACTTGCCCTCCACATGGGCTCTGTACGCTTTCTGATGAGCGTCGATAGTATACTGGTCCATCTCCTGTCTCGTGACTCCGAACCTAGTTGCCAGACGGTCGCTCGAGGATCCCATGATCTCTCTCGTGTGGAAATTCTGGATTGCCGGTGCAACTGGTGCAAAATCCCCGGGTTTCAGTCCTTGTAGCAGCTTCAGCACCGCCAACGGGCCCTTCTTCATGGCTTTGGGCGCATTGATAAGCCTCTCTCGGATAGGCTTCGAGTAGCGGATGGGCACATCTGAGAACGTCTCGACTCCTCCAGCCAGCACGATATCGGCATGACCTGCCAGGATCTTCTCAGCGCCCGTGCAGATGGCTTGGCTGGAAGAGATGCACGCTTGCGTGACTGTGTGGGCTGGCACGTGCTTGGGGATGCCCGCTCCCAGTGCCGCCTCTCGGGCGATATTGGACGTGCCGACCTCCTGAATGACTGTACCTGCCAGTACGTAGTCGATGCTCTTGGGGTTGATGGCCGTCTTGTTGATGAGGCCCTTAAAGGCGTCGCGCATCATGTCGTAGGCGATCACGTCCTTGTAGACGGTGCCGGACTTGGCAAAGGGCAGACGCACGCCGTCTATGACCACCACACGCTTGGCAGTCGACAGGGAACGAGAGGATTGGACGCCCATGGAGAAAAGAGTGCGACGGCCTAGCATGATGAATAACTCTTAGCAAATTCCGAAGTGAGATCTTGTGTCGCTTCGAGATCAACGGAGCGCGCTGATTGGCAGAATAGCTTCACGTCGATTTTCTATTGTGATTTCGACGTGATTGAAGTTGGATATAATAAGAAAGTCAAGAATAAGAAAGTTGTGGTTCTTGTGAGGAATTTCCAAAATACAGTACATATGTACTGTATTTTGCCGAAGAAGAAAGTCAAGAATAAGAAAGTTGTGGTTCTTGTGGTGGCTGAAAATATGCAAGAACGTATGGTTTTCTCTTCTGGATAAAAATACACTATTGATGCGAGTGGAAGAAGCAGTCGCGGTCGAATTGGTCCGAGCTGATAAGGGAGAAAAGCGATGACGCAGAGGTGACAGCCAGGCCAGACTCGGCTGCTAACAGCGGAGACGAGCGTCGAATCTCGTCGATGGCCACATCCAGCGCGTCGGTTTTGTCGACTTTGCGGAGACACGGACGACACACCAACGCCTTCTCGAAACGGGTTTTTGCTGCTGATTTCTGTGCGTTTGTGAACATGTTTGGGTCCTCACGAGGCCTCCAGGCGACTTTCAAGGGAACACGACATGGCGGACACACTACGTTATTGCAGATCTTGCACTCCCGTCTTCCGTATAGGATCGAGCGTCCCAAGTTGCAACCACAAGAACTGCACTCGTTAAGCCTTTTGCTGGGGTCTTCGGTTTGACTCTTGTTGTTCACCATCCACGCCAGTTTCTTCATCCTCGCATTCAGAAGAAGTCGCTGGAACGAAAGCAGTGCGTCTGCAATCTGCGTCATGACCACACTCGTGTAAATTGGATATCGGTACCCCATGGTGTCGACACAGCCCGTCATGAAAACCTCAATAACCCCTGGACGTTTCTGACGAAACAACCTACAGAATGAGATGTTCGCTCGCACAATTTGATGATCGTAGAGTTCGCGTACACCTGGAACCTCAACAGAATGACGCAAATTGTAGCCAACATGTTCGCCATAACTATCTAGGGCAATCCCCGTGGACTCGAGATACACGAAATCTCGCGGTCGAATCACGACACTCACAAACATCGGTCCTTTACCGATAAGTGACCACTTGACTTGCAACGACCGCAACGGGTTACTCGGTGTGGGCGAAATGATCGACGCTAGTTCTGCACAATCGGTCAAGTAGTCTCCTACTTGGCCAGCATCTCCTCACGCGTTGGGTTGAGGAGCCCAAACATGAGTTCGTTGAGCTCACCCCGAGTCGTCCCATGTGCCATGAGTGGGCGGATCCCACACGGAGTCGCATCCGACAACAATGATTCTCTTTTGATGCTCTCACGCATCGATCGATCCTCGTACAGCATGACGCCAGTTTTGCGCTTGAGGGGCCTCCACCGTTTGTCTGCAAGTCCATTATTGTCCAGTCGAAGGGTCTCAAAGTCTTCAATCGCCGAGTTGATGATCATTGACGCCACATTCTCCATGTTGTCCATGTCTTCCTTGACCAGATCCAGTTCCGGGAATGTACCCGGTGGTAGGCAAAACTTCATCTTCGTTTGGTGTTGGTAGAGTGGAAGGACAACTACCTGATGCTGCAAAAGACACGAATGCAGTGCAAGAGCTTCTTGAAAAAGACCTCTGCTCAACGTCGCTTCTGTTCGTCAGTGGCGCCGAGTTGATTCACGTGAGATTTGTCCTCGTCCTTCAATCCATGGAATCCACGGTCTCCATTGCCGAACCGGAACGTATACTCATGTACCGGATTTAAGCGATATCCGGAAAGGGCATCATTCTGTATTCAATTTTGAGGTTATTATCCAGTTTCGTATGTTGAAGTTGAGAAGTATACATTCTCACACGTCACACATTTTTGTCGTTTCGGTACAACAAAGGTGATCCAAGTCTTCCAAGCAATATTAGTTATGCCTACGATGGATATTATCATTGAGCGACTAAGACTTCGGTGCACAACCACCTGTGATTTTCCAGCACATTGTCGTCTCGTACATCGACAGCAGATTCACCATTGTAGCCCACACAATCGCAAAAGCCAAGTACCCAACCGTGATGATTCCCATAATTCGGCTGGATCCGCCCGTGCGCTTTAGTTCTTGCGTCTCCGCCTTTTGACGAGGAAGCAGAGGCAGGAAAGCCAGAGACAGCAACTTCATCCCATAGCAAATCCAGATCGTAATGGTCACATCACGACGCACTATGTACGTGTCAGCTTGAATGTCTTTGAGCCACACGTGGAACTGAGCGTTCACCAACTTGGCCATAGAACGACCGAATGGAGTAGTGAGGTTCGTTGTAGCAGTCAACAAACCATACAAAGCGCCCTCGTGGCCAGCTTCGGCCAGTTCGACGACAACGTAGGTGGCGATCATGAATCGGATACCATCAGGCAGGTACTCGATGACAGGGACGCCAAGCCAGAACCACTGGTTACGAACAACATCCCACACAGTGAACATTGTCATGAATGCGTCAATGGACAGAGCTCCGCACATAGTGATGATGATGATCGTACGCCAGTTCCAGTCGAGTCCGTACTTGCCAGTGAGAGCGAGCGTAGTAGCGTAGAAAATTGTACCGACGATAGTCATCACACTGTTGTTAAACGGAGTTGCATGCACCCAGTAGAGCTTGATGTTGCTCGAAGACACAATGTTGAAGCTGTTGAATACACCCGAGAAGAACTTGTACGTCACGATCTGGTAGATGGCGCGCTGTTGCAACATGGCCCAGAATGTTGACATGTACTCGCGGAACGTTGGTTTGTCGGTGACGCAGTCTTCGTTCAGGAAAAACCACGACACGAAAACCAAAGGAGCGCAGACAATGCCCGAGATAAGCATAAGCTGCTGGAACGTGAGCGAGAAGTCAAAACTACCAGCATACTCCTCGCCATTCATGAAGAAAGCGATAACGGCAGCACCGACAGCCGTGAACGAGGTTTTGACGGCATATACCGCAGTTTGCACACGCCCACGCTGCTCAATAGGTTCACGTTGAGCATATTCGACCACCATAGCATCGGCCGCCACCTCGCAAAGCAGGTAGCCAAACGATGCGAGCATCATAGGCACCACGTACTTGCCAGCAGAGGTCGATGCATTTTCGTTGATGCTGGCAATTTGCTCCGCCGTCCAATTCTCTTCATCGATATTGTGCATCGATGCATCGCCATAGTACGGATCGGGGACAGACATCGCCGCCATAATGAAAAGAATCACAACACAAAATACCCAACCGATTACCATGTAGGGACGGCGGCGATAACCCATGATCGGGAAGCAATCACTGATCACACCAAAAAACATTTTGTAGCACCACGGGATCTGCACGAGCACAGTTGCGGATACGACGATGGTTCCTTCAGCATTGAGGTATCCTTGGAGTACAGGGTATATGACACCAGGAATGATACCAGCCAGAAAACCAACACCAGCGTACTGGGCGAGAAGTCCGATACATTCTTTGGACAGCAAGGTGAGAGGTTTACCCTCACGCAACGCTCCGTTCTCGAGCTCCGTATCGAAAGGCTTGCCTGGAGAGGCCAGATTCGAATACGCTGTTTCGCTCTGTGTGAGCTTGAGATCGGACAGTCGACTAGGTCGGTCTTCCAGCACCGCCTTCACTGTATCGTCCGTCACCGTCATTTTTCAGACCGGGCGAGTCTTCTGTCTTGAAGGAGGACAATTGCGTAATGAGTAGATCGGTGAATGGGACTCACCACCAGGACGGTCTGTACTGTACATGTACTGTAAGTACAGTATGTAGTGATCGTTATCACGCACGATCCACCTTCGGACAACTTTGAACGTGTTTGCTGATCGAAAAAGGATTGTCGAGTCTCGAGGATCCACCACCAATCCTTGCGTGGGTTACAGTATTAGTTACAGTACAGTGTACTGTAGTTAGCACTGCTAACACTGCAGACTCAACACCTTGGTACATGTACATGCACCTGTAGCACTTCCGTCGTCGGATAAATGATAAGATTGAAGTTCGAGTCGAACCGAGCTCGATCATCGAGTCGATGGGCGACAATTTTCCAGTTGCAACTTGACTCCGACGACGGGGTTAGCAAATCGCTCGAGATTAATTAATCGAGACTGGCTGGCTCACAAGAAGCCACAAACCAATTGATAACACTCCGCCGTCGGACAGAGGCTCACGTTGAACAGGAAAGCAAACCTTGGAAGCATCGACGTTAGCGGCTGAGGATTTGGACTTGGTGCTCACAAGTTCATTTATCCGATCCCTTACGCAAAACAATGGGAGCTTCGGACGAGCAGCAACAACTCGTACTCCACGAGGAGGTCGACCCGATCAACTATGGCACTGCATCATCGGAAACCCAGAAGCCTGATCAACTCGAAGATGACACATTGAGAGAAGGACCGCCACCACTACTGCTATCACCTGAGGTGTTAGCGTTGTTGACGCAGTACGCTGGAATTGGTTTCGTTAATGGAGTCCTCCCTGCTGTGATTTACCCAGTGCTGCAAGGTTATCTCAATGCCGAAGGAACGACTGTTGTGTCTGCAACGGTGTTGGTGCAGCTACCGTGGTCGTACAAGATGTTTTTGGGAATTCTAAGTGACTGCTTCCCACTCGCAGGCTTTCGACGTCGTCCATATATGTTGATGGGATGGTTGTTGTGCTGCTGCATGCTCTTCATGATTGCAAGCTTCCCTGAAGCTGCGCCGTACTACGGGGACCCAACGATGCACTCAACCAGCCCAGACGAATGGACAGTAGCTCAACGCCAAAAAATCAACGCCGATGCTCCTGATGCTGCCGGTAAATATGTGATTCCTATGATGATGGCGTCGTTCGGGTATCTGCTCGTAGAGGTGCCAGCCGATGCGGTGGTGATCGAATATGCTCAACGGGAACCAGTCAATACGCGCGGGCGTATTCAATCCTTAATTCATAGTGTTCGTATGGGGTTCAACGCACTGGGAGCTCTAGTGGTGGCAGTGGCATTCAACGGCATCGAATACGGCGGGTCTTTCGACTTCTCGCTCACATTTCCGCAGATGATGTTCATCCTGGGATGTATGTGTTTGCCGCTTGGACCTGCTGCATGGTTCCTCATTTATGAAGACGAGGTGCAACCGCCCAAGTTCAGTGCATACATGTCAAACTTCTGGGGGATTTTACAGAAACGAGCGGTATATCAAGTGGCAGCATACAAGTTCTTCTCCGGCGTCTTCAACAGCTTCAACATTGTGTCATCGAGTAACATTAAATTGTACTGGGTCCACGCCACACCGTTTAACGCAAGTATCATGGCCATCGTTGGTACGTTTGTGTATGCTAGTACGCTAGCTGTGATGGCACAGCGTGGGCTGCACTGGAACTGGCACATTGCGATTGCTGCCACGGTCATGTTCGGTGTTGTGACGGACGGCTTGATGACAATGCTTGTCACTTGGGATGTCATTCGCAGTCAGTGGTTCTGGCTTGGCGTTCCGGTCATTGGTGATGTCCCTCACGCCATGCGATTTATTGTGAACAATTACATTGTGGTGGAGCTCATTGAGAGAGGTTCTGAAGGAGCGTTGTTTGGACTTTTGACGACCGCAAACCACGTTTCTTCTCCATTCGGCCGCACCGCCGCCAAATTCATTAACGCACGCTTTCACGTCTGGAAGGACGATATCTTAGCTGACACCTACGAAACACGCCGAGATGTTACCATTACGATCTGGATCTGCTACGGAATGAAGATCGTCTCGCTCATGTTCTTGCCATTGTTGCCGAATCAGAGGGCTGCAACTCAAGAGCTTCGACGTCAAGGTGGCGTGAGTAAACGTATGGGTATCTGGATGGTAGGAACTTTGATGTTCGCATTGGCTTGGCTGACAATGGTGAACGTGCTGAGCATGAACCCCGCAACAAAGTGTTGGGCGATCACGGGAGGGTGCGCCCCGAAGTCACACCACCCAAAAATGTGGTAGTTACCAGCAAAACACGCTAGAGAGAAAAATATCGATGTCGTGTCAAAACTTTATCGTCTATGAGGGTTAGCTACACGAACAATCCAATTGTTGATGGTTCATGGAAATGAAGAATTCCTAGCAGAGTAAATTATGGGCGTCTTGTACACTAAGATTTCGGTGCGCAACCGCCCGTGATCTTCCAGCACATAGTGGTCGTATACATCGACAACAAGTTCACCATTGTCGACCATACAATGGCAAACGCCAAGTAACTAACGGTGATAATTCCCATCACACGACTGGAACCACCGGTGCGCTTCAATTCTTGGGTCTCAGCCTTCTGACGTGGGAGCAAAGGCAGGAAAGCCAACGAAAGCAGCTTCATGCAGTAACAGATCCAGATTGTGATAGTCACATCCCGACGAACCAAAGTTGTATCGGCTTGAATATCTTTCAGCCACACGTGGAATTGACCATTGACAAGCTTCGCCATGGAACGACCGAACGGGGTGGTCAAGTTCGTTGTAGCAGTCAACAAACCGTAGAGAGCACCCTCGTGGCCGGGCTCGGCAAGCTCAACCACCACATACGTAGCGATCATGAATCGAATACCATCGGGTAAATACTCAATCATCGGCACACCAAGCCAAAACCATTGGTTCCGAATAACATCCCAGACGGTGAACATCGTCATGAATGCATCGATAGACAGAGCTCCGCACATGGTGACGATAATAATGGTGCGCCAGTTCCAGTCGAGTCCGTACTTGCCTGTAAGCGCCAAGGTGATCGCGTAGAAAACCGTTCCTACAATGGTCATAAAACTGTTGTTGAACGGCGTGGCACGAACCCAGTACAACTTGATATTGCTCGAAGACACGATATTGAAGCTGTTAAACACACCCGAGAAAAACTTGTACGCCACGATCTGGTAAATAGCGCGCTTTTGAAGCAGGGTCCAAAATGATGACATGTACTCTCCGAAGGAAGGTTTGTCCACAACACATTCTTCATTCAACAAGAACCACGACACGATGACTAAGGGCGCACAGATGACACCTGTGATCATCATCAGCTCCTGGAACGAAAGCGAGAAGCTGAACGAGCCGGCATACTCCTCTCCGTTCATGAAGAAAGCGATGACGGCAGCACCGACAGCAGTGAACGAAGTCTTGACGGCGTAGACAGCAGTCTGAACACGACCACGTTGCTCGATGGGCTCACGTTGCGCATACTCGACAACCATAGCATCGGCTGCAACCTCACAAATGAGGTAACCAAATGACGAAAGCATCATTGGCACCACGTACCTGCCTGCAGAATTCGGGGCATCAGTGTTAATACTGTCAATTTGGTCTAAAGTCCAATCTGCTTCGTCAATGCTGTGCATCGCAGCGTCACCATAGTACGGATCAGGGATTGACATGGCTGCCATGATGAAGAGAATTGCAATACAGAACACCCAGCCTATCACCATGTACGGACGACGACGATACCCCATGATCGGGAAACAATCACTGATAACGCCAAAAAACATTTTGTAACACCACGGGATCTGCACCAGCACAGTTGCCGACACAACAGTGGTGCCTTCTGCATTCAAATATCCTTGGAGCACGGGGTAAATGACACCAGGGATGATACCGGCTAAGAAGCCGACCCCTGCATATTGTGCCAAGAGGCCGACGCACTCGACAGACAACAACGTAAGAGGTTTTCCCTCACGTAACGCTCCGTTCTCCATGTCGGGCTTGAATGCCTTCGTTGGTGTGTTGTGGTTGGCGTAGGACGAGTCCTCTGGATTGCGGTGGATGCTGGAGATCGCACTAAAACGCTCCATCCCGATGGAGTGTTTGCTCATGTCGGCCATGTTGATATCTGAGGCGGGGCGAGGAGTGCCTCGGAGCTGCCCGAATCAATTGTGAAAGTGTCAAATGGCTGGTGTAGAGGTTTTGCCAGTTTTGCAGTGCACGACTGGCTAGGTGAAGTCCTGCCATGTACGAATTCCGACGGCGGTGTGGGGCGACACCAATTTCCGGTTCCAATGATTGCGCGGAGGACTGATTCAGTCACTGAAGCGCTTCGTAGCCAGGTCGAAGAGCAGGAAGAATTCTGCAACTTGCAGTGTCTACCTGACTCGAGGTGTCTGCTTGCTGTGTGACCTGAAATATTTGGATCCCGTGGTGACCATGGTTCATATGGTCCATGAATGGCAGACATCTTGTTGTCTGCAGGTTAGCAACCTGCATTTGCTTCCATGGCAGGATCGATTCCCGACGATCGGCTCCGGTTTGGCCCAAACTTTGGGATCCTTGCGTTGCCCTTTGCATGGTCTCTGGTGCACATACACAGCCTAGGATGTAACATCTGGCTCGATAATTAATTACTTCCGAAATACAACCTCAGATGCAATTGCATCGTAATTTATTACGGTTAAATACATGTACTACTACAAAGTAGGTTATCAACTATAATACTTAGTTTCGTTTCGTTGATAGTTGTCAATCTTTTGATGCACATATTTTCCATATTATTCGAATATATAGGTTTAAAGGTGTGAATCTATCACGATGAAGAGAGACCTGGTGCGATGCACGCTTGTCAAAGAGTTTGGGTGTACTCCATCATACTTCAAGTACCAGGTAATGAATGACAACAGGACAAGTACCAGGTAATGAATGACAACAGGAACTCTTGCACTTCATGAGGTCGACCCTTGAACGAAGCCATGCCGAGCGCACTTTTGTATCCGAATGGCGCACCCTTGATATAGGCCAGTTTGCTTGTGTGTTTTCAAAAGTCTCGATTTCTGGCCCAGGAATCCTGGGTCGCCGACAAAGCGGCGTTTACCAGAC